>QUSF01000038.1:2396508-2635567 GCA_003676055.1 Chloebia gouldiae
AAAACTGTTAATATAAATACATTATCTGTTTTTAATAGTTTGTAAAAACTACTACTGGTTACTAAAAACCAGTAGTATGATAATTGGTTTCAGGACGAATTATTTTGGATTGGGTTTGTTTTTCAAGGGAAGAAGGAAGAAGTAGTATTACAGCTACTTGCTCTTTGCTTGCAACCAAGGATCTCTTTTGTTGTTTTCAAATAAACACAGATTCTATGAACATCGTAATTTACACTCTTCAGACATAGATTATATTATTTTCTTTTTCAAGTTAAGACTCTTTAAATAACAGTGTGTTCCAGAAGAAATTTTATGGAAAATCACAGGTAGTTGTCCAGAAGCAAATGTTTTCAGAATGTGCTGGCTCAGTGAGGTATTTTCAGTGTCTGGTTGTTTTTTTTTTAATTTGCTGCCAGAAGTCATGGTTTATGTAGTTGGATTTTGCTGTTACTTAAAAAGAAATCCTTAAATTCCCAGATGTCCAAGGTGGCTAGCCTGAAAACCCACATTAATGACCATAACATCAGTCTGTTTCAGTTGTCTGTACATATATAATACAGGATGAAGTTGTTGGTAATTTTATGAGCAACAGTTTAAAAAGGGAAGCTGCCTTCAGGTTTATTTAAATATAAAATTCATAGTAACTAACTTTAGAGTGGTTCTGAATGCTGTTCCTCATGCATAAGAAATAGTGTATTTGTAGCAGAAATGTTGTAGGTGGTAATTCCTTGCACTGGCTTCATTACTTAGTTGTTTTCTCATAATGGTAAATTACTTTGCATTGTGTCATTCTTTAATGGTAGTATTATCCTTTTCCAAACAAGTCCATATTTTTTCATATTTTTAAGGCATAATTCTATTTTAAAATATTATTTTTTCTCCCAACAGAATTATGATTTAAATGATGACACAGTGCTTAATGAAATAAAATTAGCAGATGCTGATCAGTACCAGGTACCTGATTTGTGTGCAGAAGAGCTTGCTGTAATCCTTGGAATATGGTAAGTTAGTTTATGGTTACTCTAAATAAAACTCAAACAACTGCATGAATCGTTACAATGAAATAATGAAATGGTGAGTTGATGGGACTTTTTTCCTTCCTTATCATATAGTCTGGCTAAAAGGCTAAAAGATTTGCATTATAGATGGATAACAGAGTGAGCTTTAGCATTCAGTTCAGAATTTCAGCAATATTTCAGTAATAGCTATATTGTTGTTTTATCTTTAAAAAGCTTTATATTCTTTGTGCTTCATGTTAATTACATTTCAAGCATCAGCTGGCATTAGCTACCATACAGTGATAGCACTTCAGTAGATTTTGCACATATTTCAGATTCTGCAGTTGACAGCTTCCTGTGAGGATCAACCATCAAGCAAAACACTGCCCTGCTTTTCTCTGAAATGGGAATACTTGGAAATGGGAGTACTTGTATAAATTCAGTGTCCTTTGCTGGTTAAAAACTGTAGTATAAAGTCCTTGTGATTTTGCACTTTGTTTTTTTTACTCTAACTTTTAGAAATTATATGCTACATGGGTTTTGTAATAGGAGAACAAAAGGTAGGCTTGAGGTGTGAGGATCAGAAATCATGGCATGTAGAAGTATAATATAGTCAGTCAGTGACTTTGGTGCCGTATTCAGCATCACTGACTCTCAAAGTACTTTTCTGATCTATGAGTTGCAAAATGATGGAATCTTATTTGATCCAGTTCGAGGCCCATGTAGTGAGCAGTGGGTTGACATAAATTCTTAGCCCACACACTTTTAGTCTTCCACACTCTGACTCAAGTCAAGGCAAAGCCTTTCCCTTCCTGAGGACCATTTTCATGGGGACTTCTTTTTTAACACAGTATTGTCTTATGTTCAGGTTATATTATCCATCCTGTTCTCTCCCTTCTGAAGGAAATTTTAATTTGCCTACTGCTCTTTTTCCTTTTATTTTTGTTTCCTTTTAAGAGTACAATTTGAGTTTTCCATTGGCTGGCTGCACAGTAGATTTCTTGATCTTGAAGTGTTTGACTTTCAAACCACCACTGTCGTGTTCTGAGCAGTGGTTAGGAACCATATTGACTGCCAGTTGTGTGTATATGTGAGTTTGGCAAGACAAAACTGAAGGCAGCCAATCAAACGAAATTCAGTGTTGCTTCCCTATAGGAATGGTATTTACTATTTACTATGGTATTTACTATGGTATTAAATGCCATTTAGAAGGTGTGATAACATTAAGTGATTGAAGCTCAGTCAGAGATGGAGTCAAGATTGGAGATCCAGCCGTGTTGCAGAAAGGGTGTTGTAATAGGATGCCAGCTTTGAGAATTCTTCTTGTAACGGAGTAGAGTTTAGGCTTGGATTGTTTGCTGTACCCAAGGTGTCAATACCAGCTATTGGATATCAGTTTGTGAGGAAGCATAGACATGTTAAAGCATTTAGCCTTGGCTTTTTAGCAAAACATCCTTCTTCTATAACAGGTTCTGTGCTTTAATGCATGAGGACTGCAATTCTGAAGGGTAAATGTCTCATTTAATAATTAATAAGTTAGCTTTAGAATTTTTGTAACCTGTTTAATTTTAATGGCTTTAGCAATGTTCTTTGACATTTTTCATCTTTCAAAATCAATTTTTGAAACAAGTATGTACTCATAATCCAGAAAGTGATGCTTTGATTGCTGTTAATTCCACTGTTGCAAATATGGGTCATTAAGTCCCAAAGTTTGCAACTCATTAGTTAAGCTGGATACTTCATCCATTAGGCTGTCAAGCTAGACCTGATCAGGTTTAAGAATTGGTTGTAAGCTATTGACAATTACCTTTTGCTGTTTTACTACAAAATACCTTTTTCTGCTGCACAGTACATTTTACTCCAAGGTTCTGTTTAATCTGTCTAAAGAATGTCTGTTTCTCATTGTTTTCTTTCCCTCTTTTACTTCAATAAACTCCTTAGGACAACATTCAAGACTGGTGAGAAAATAGCTTACAAAACTGAATGGTGTGATGATTAGTGACTTCTCTTCATATTGTTATGGAAAGATCCCTCATCATAGATCTTATACAGTAGATCCTAAATTCCACTAAGATTTCAACTCCTGAAATTCTCTGGGATGAACTGGTTTATCTGTCCTTGAAACTAGGACAAATACAGGAATTAAATTTTCATAAAGTGAATTTTCATCTGACAAGAACTAACACAGTATTAGAAATGCTTAAAACTAAGGTACAGTTCTACTGTAGATTCAGATTCAAATTATAGCTTTAAATTGGATTTGATTCAGTATGGAAAATAATTAAAACAATTTAGTTGTTCTCCTATCTTTCAAGACTTAATTTCTGTACTTATTTTTCTTCAAGCTTTGTAAATGGATGTAGCAGAAATGGAAATCAGAGATCTATTTTAACATTGTTTTGATCTGGAAGAGCTGCATCTATGAGTGTCATTGTTTGACACTGGCACAATGCCAGCACCCCCATGAAAATGCAACCTCTCAGTTGAATGCTGTGAAATGTGATCAAGAACAGAGCAAAGCAGGCCCAAACTTAATAACAAAGGAAAAGAACTTTATTAAGCTACTACCACTATAACTACTATAAAAGAAAAAAAAAAAGAAAAGCACACACAAGACCCAAAATGAAAAACCTTCCAAAACATTCCTCCTCCCACCACCCAACTCCAACAAACCACAGTGAAAAACATTTGGACCCTTCACTATAATCAATACTAAGTCCATCAGGGGAGAGAGGAGTCTCCCTTGCACCATAGACCCCCCAGGAAACACAGCTGCCACTCCCTGTGTTTCCATGTCACACATGGCACCACCTGGAGAAAAAAAAGTTTGCCAGTGTGACCCTCTCCTTTCCATGCACAGTGCTCTCACCACTGATGCATGGATGGACAGACTGCTTTTAGGATTTTCCTTTCAAGGATGCTCTGCCAAGAGGGAAAAAACAACAGTTCAGTTTTTCATCTTTTTGGGACCACAGTCCCCCCCATTTTCTTCCTTCCCTGAGGGTCTCAGGAACAGAGATCTTCTCTTCTTCTCTGAAGACAGGAGGCACCACCACAAACCTCCCCAACTTTTCTCTGTTCGCTCCACTCCTGTCTTTCCTCAGCTGCTGAAGCAGGCTCTTGGCTCACCAGCATCCTCCTAAAATACAGTCTCTCTCTCTTGGAGGAGAAAATCAGTTCAGTCTATGGCTAACAAGAAAAAGTCCAGCCAGAAGCCACTCCATCATCTCCTCCCACCCAGAATTTCTCCTTCTAACATCTCAGGTCCCAGGCTGTCTCTTCCTCTCTTTCAAACCGAGGAGGAGTAAAATTTCACAAAGCTTTCATTTCTCAAGGAAGGGTTAAAAGTCCCGACTCCCTGGCTGGCTCTCTGCCCGGATCTCCGGCTCCCACCTTGGAGCTGGGCACCTTGCGGCCTTGGGGCCCCCCCACTCTCCTCCTTCCCCGCAGTGCCCTGCTGGCAAACCGTCGCTGTCTCTTTCGAGAGAGAGACTCTCGGGGGGAACTGAGACGTCCCAGATTCCTCCACCCTTCCATCTGCAGGGGCCAGCCCGGTTCCAGTCCCTCCACCCTTCGGCCTTACCTCAGCCAGGCCGCGGGCCTTCCCCTCCCCCACCCAGCCACTGGCCGGGCAGGGGTGAGTCCTGCACTGCACCCTGACCGGAGCCAGAGAGAGCGAGTTCCCCTGGGAATGCTGCTTTTAACCCCTCTGTGTTCTCAGAGGTGTGCCCACCCTCAGTTGGTCACCCCAAGTGTCAATATCCAAATTGACCTCTTCCTTCCGAGAAGATTCTTTTTCCGTGTCAAACCACGACAATGAGCTTCAAAGAGCAGTGACAAATATTGATCTAGAATAAGAAGAGGATTAATCCTTCCTGCTTGGATCAATATATTTTTAGAATGATGAAAAATAAGTTATACTTTTGTAAACTTTGGTTTACCTGTGCTTTTCAAAAGCTGTGGTCATGTCATTTAACATTCGGGTTGCTTAACTGCTGTTGAGTTGGTATAATCCTTGAACTTTTCTTGCTGCCTTTTTTTCCTCTTTTGTTTTTTTTTTTTTGTTATTTCCCTACCCCATACATAGAGAAACTTGATATTGTTTACCTGAAATCAGTTGAGTTGACTACATCCAGCCGACTAGAAGTCTGTCTGCTAGCAGCTCACATTAGATATGGAAAATATGCTTAACTGAAGCTGTGAAATTCTTTGCAACTTTCCTGTTTGCATGAAAATTTTCACAAGGAAGGGAAAAAACAGTGAGGTAAAGTAGATATCTGTACAGAGATATAGATATATATCAGAATTTCTTTCCTAGCAGTGTTACCTAAAGCTTTCAGAACAGTGCACCAACAGCATAGGGTTGTTTTTTTTTTTAATGTGGGGAGATCAGGGGAAATGTATTGAAGCAATAGTTAATAAACTTTCCTTTATGTCCATGTGGCCACAGTCAAATAGTTTGCTGAAGCTGATGGTATTATGAAGCATCAGCATAAATGGTATGAAGTGTGTGGGGAACCTCCACCATGGGAGGTCAGGGGAACAGACTAGGTAACAATTTATCTGAAGTAAGAGGTTTGTAGTGCGCGAAGAAGAGCAGTAAGAGCTCTCAATCCTTCTAGGAATTGTTGTGAGTAGTCTGTGCATTTAAGTAGAAGAAATCATGCCTGAATTACAGGTATAGTAATCTTCAAAGTAAGCTAAGTAACATAGAGGGTGTAATTTGAGTCTGTAATCTATTATTACAATAAGTATCTGTGCAAATTTAGCCTAGAATATGAAGCCTACTGCACAATTTAGTGTTTTAAGTTTGGGCTTATGTATATAACCACTATATGGTTTTGGTGATTTGGTGGTGCAGTTTAGGATATATTTTCACTTGATATCTTTGGTTTTAACAGGGAGTTTGAATTACAGCTTTCGTTGGGTTTTGTGCAATTTGGTGATATCTCATAGTATGTTTGTAGATGTTGGGGATCTGTTGCATAAGGAAAACATTCACCCACAGAGTTGTAAGCCAGATTTCTTTATCATCTCTGTAAGCATATCCAAATCTGAATAAAAATTCTCACCTCTGTGTTTTCTTCTGGTTTTCCCCCTGAGAATACTTCAAGTTAATGGTAGTGCTAGTTAGTGGGAGGTAGAGTCCTCTGGTCATGTTTTTTTGAGTCACTAGAAGGAGGGAGATTACCCTTCAGCACTTCTTGAGCATTAGTAGTTTTTTGATTTGTAGAATCTGCATTCAATTAGTTAGAGGATTTAAACTCAAAACAGATCTCTGTAAAAGCAAACAATAGATTTTAAACTTTTTTTAGGATTAGTGAAATTGTTATTCCAATAAGCTTAAACGAAGGTAAGACATTTCACTTGAGGGTGGTGTTGGGAAGGTACTTATAAAATATCTTAGTCCCCTAAATGATTCTTTATTTCTGTGTGTTCTAGGTCTAGATTATTTTCTGCACATACCATACTCCCATTTGTCATTTCCAGAATATCCTTCAGATTTCTGCAAGTTTGAAAAATGTATTCTAAATAATATTATTCTAAAGATTAAATCGGCATTGTTTTATTTTTCTTTTCCCTTTACAGTATAGACTTCCAAAAGAACAATCCAGTACACAAATTAACTGAAGAGGAACTTCTGGCTTTTACTTCAGTAAGTAATTTACCTGGTGCTTAATAAACATATTTTCACTTAATATTTATGTACCAAGCAATAATCAGTCTGTCACACTAGACAGGAAACTGTTTGTAAACCACATCTGTGTTAGTAGTCAGATGTTTCATTAATTTTTTCATATTTCAAGAAATTAAAGTATGCTGAATTTTAACATTATTCTCAGCCATCATCATGCAGGAAAAACTTGGCATCTAAAAATTTAATTTCACCTCAAAACACATACAAAACATTTTCATGTGTTTAAGTTTTGTTCACTACATGAATTATAGCGTAATATGTGACTAAATTTTACAGGAAACTCTTCTTGTGCCATTAGTGTTGAAGGTGCTTTTCTTTAAACAGCGTTCAAGAAGAGTTCTAAAGCAATTTTGGCTTCATTCTGTCAGATTTACTCAGTCTGTATCAGATTACACATGTTTCTTCCCAATTCAGTGGCTGATTTGCTGCAGAACAAATCTGTAACTTCCCGTGAAGCTTTGAAAATTCTCAGTATTTTTTATGTAGTTATTTTTTATTATTTTTTTACTTCAGACACAATTTGCTTCTGCTCTGATCTTTTCTGCTTTTGTGGGGTTTTCAACATTAGTTTAGATGGGAGGATGTAGGGAGAAAGGCTTGTCATTATGTTGTCTTTTCTTTGCCTACTTTCCACGATGTTAGACTTAGGTTTGGGCGCAGGAAAGAGGACTGACTTTCTCTCCTACCTAAACCTTGTAGTAAGAGACTATATTGCTGTGGTAGTGTCCTCTGAAAAAGTAAATTTTGAGATCTCAGCAAAAACCCCTTGGATTTCACTTGAGCTAGAATCTTACCTCTGACAGTTGTAGTTATGTGAAAAGATCAAGAAGAGTAATGTAAGGTTAACTATGGTAATGTCTGGCTGAGGGTTTTTTGTAAAAGGAGGTTCTATCTGTAAAAAAGGATAATCCTAATCTTACTAGATAAATGTAAAATAGGTTGGCTTAAAAGTGCTGTTTGTTTAGGTCCCTCTGCTAGTACAGTATATGTAAGAGGGATTGCATGAGGGAACTGAATGAATTGCTGTAAAACAGTGTAGATTTTGTAGGTTTTCTCCGTGTTGGTACAATGATTGTTGTGCTATGATTCCTCATGATGTAATTTCTGAAGTATTTTGTTTTGAACTACAGTTTTGTTCTGGGTTCGGTGGGGTTTTTTTTTAGTATTTTGTTATGGGTTTGTTTGGTTTTTTTTTTTCCCCCAAAAGGTAGAACTAGAGAGGAGGAAAAAGTTGAAATGTAGAAAAAAATGAGACTATGCACTGTCCTGTTGTAATAATTGAAGTATCCAATAAGATTATTAAAGAATGATGACCATTAAAGGGGAACAAAAGATTACAGAAATAATAAACACATATAAAGTAAGGAAATGTACACATAAAAGAAGCCTGTAGGAGTTGACACCAAACTGATGAATTGAGTACTATAAGCTTTTTTCAAAAGTGGTGAAACTATTACAATACAAATTTCCCTCCAAAAGTAATGCTAATACAAATGTATGAAGTTTCAAGACATGCATGTAATTTCATTAAGACAAATTCTGCCATTTTTGTTGTTAAAATAGTGTTAAAACAGGATATAAAACTATAGAAGTAGGGTTTTCTGTGAAAACTCGGAATCTTGCTTCTCATATTTTTTTCCTAAACTCCATGGACTATTTTTGTATACCCTTTGCTTCAGTCTCCTCACTACCAATATTGTTTGCGTCATTATTGGGTGGAAAATCAGCCATTATATACCTGATCTTGAGATAACTTCTCCATTTATTCTATCATTTTTTATATTAAATGGAGTAGTATTATGATAATAGAGTATCTTTAACAAAGTTGACCCTACTCCTGTAGTGGTCTACTTCTAGAATAAAGCACATACATACTTTAAATTTTTTTAAAGTTTTATAGCAGAGTAGAAAAAGTCAAGGTAGGCTGTGCATTAGGGAAGAAGAGATAATCAGCCTTCCTGTCATCCTTTATCTGACATTGCTTGACAGATAACCTGTTGGATCAGATGTAAGAGATCTGTTGGGCGAGTTCTTCATCATGATGGGAAAATCAAACTGCGTTTTTCTGCCATCTAGTGGCTGATCCCTCAAAAATCACAGGACAGCTGATTAACTTACTCTTTAATTACTTTACTGCAATTATTATGGGGATCTTATGTTTTCATTTATTTACTTATATTTTTATAAAGCTGCTAAGTCAGCTATGGCTTGCTTCACACTTGTAAGATCAGCAGCCACTGTCAGGTGAGATCTCCAGAGAAACAGCTGAGAGATCTGCGTAGGCTTCCCTATCAATTTGTGCTCAGAGTAGCAAAAAAGAAGGATCTATGGCAGCAGATGTATAGGAATGTAGATCTTACTAATAATGCAAAATTGAGTCAACAGCAATGACATAAAGAAGTAGCTGGTAGTCTAAATATTAGAGAAAATAGTAATTTCCTGAAGAGTAATAATTCTTGGTATCAGAATAGTGTTCTTTTAAACTTTTGTGTAATGTTTCCATTCATTGGATGTAGGGACACGTTTGAATCTTAGAATTATTTTTTCCTTTGATCATGACCTATGGTCCCAAGACACAAAAAGAACAAGCATGGACTGTAGTAACACCATCCCAGATCTTTCCTGGAAGCCAAAAGCAGGAATCAGATATTAGCTTATATAAATTCTTTTCTGTAAGTGTACCTTTTGTGGCTCTTGCATCTGAGCCCAAAATTGTGAATAGTCACTGCAAAATTTCATAATGAAATCTCTGAGCTCTTCTGTGTCTCAGATCTGAGTCATGGGGGCAAATCCATCACTGTGTTCCCTGGCAGTAGGGGTGTTCTGTGTCCATGTTAACACAGCCTTGATGGGAGTGTTAACACAGCCTTGGTTCCTGCAGTGGCTCTTAGCTGAGTAAGTTAAATGGCACTGTAGCTCTTATCACTTAAGGTATTTACCAAGCTTTGGTACTGCCGAATGAGGCAAATGAGCACTATATCAATGCTGCTCTAGTAATTTCTTTAGCATCAAACTGCTCTGTGTGTGTGTGTGAGCAGGCATCTTCTCAGCCTACATGTGGATTCCTAAATCTGCAGGCTGGTTAGATGGTTGTCATGCATTCATCTGATATCTACTGAAATTCATGTTTCCTCAGAAAAGCAAGGCATTTCAAGTTACCTTAGGAAACTTGAAAAATTGCAAGGCATTTTTAATTGACCAGTATATCATCAAAATATCCTCTTGCTTTGGGCACTACAATATAAGTGCATGTGACATGCAATTTCTCTCAAGCAGAGAGAATTAAGATCTAGGTAGTACAAGAGGGAAAGGATGGTCAAATGGGTCTCAAGTAGATGATGTTTTCCTGCCTTGTACTAGGTGCAGTTTGGAAAACTGACATTCTTGACTCCCTTTTATATGTTTAAAAGTTGAAATTACTGGATCTGGAAGAGATACCTATATATCACTATCTGTATCTGTATCTATTAAACAACATAGTGTAATGCTAAAATGCTAAAAATAACGCTTTTAATTCACTGCTTGGCAACAGCAGTCAACTACAAAAAGATTGCTGCATTTATTTTACTGGAGTCACTTGGAAATAGTTGTTATTGTCCTAAAAGCACTATCTTTTGTAACAAAGAATTGCTTTCAGTGCTGCTCATTTTTGAAGCAACTTGTGAGGGTGTATGTAGTCTCATTGATTGGGATAGTAGCTCTTGTAACAAGAATTTGGGCTTAAATTTTGAGATGTTCTAGTCAAATCTCAACCCATCAGTATAATACTTCAACTTTCAAGATGTTAATCTAGAAGTGAAATTAGATGCCCTAGATTTTTTTTCTTTTTCTATTTCAGTTGTTTACATGAGACGTAGTGCAGCTTGCATTCTACATTTTAGCATAAGACTAAACACAAAATAAAACATTTATTTTTGAGGGGATTAAATAAACTTAATAGTTTAGCAGAATAACTATAAATTTTAAAAATTAATTCTATTATAGTAAACACTTGGTCTCCTAAGAAAGCTGAGATATATTTTAGCAATCAGATATCACTCAAGCCACTTGAGAGACACAGTTATGCAGTTGGTGAACTTTCTGATTACCTAACTGAATGTTGCATTCAAGAGCCATTTTAAGAGAGGAATGGTGGGGACAGTAAAGCAGTAGTGAGACTCAATGCTTCTCTGATAGAATTACAGGTTTCTTCCTTTTAATAAAATTTTCCACTGGTGTTTTCTGTGTAAGATGTAGGAAGTAGATGATGCAAGAAACCTAAGAACTAAATTAGCACTGCTCTTACATTGAGATTTTGTAGCTTAGTTTACTCCCAGGTCTCCAGATTAGTTTTCCAATGCTTAAATGTGCTTTGTTACCTTCTTTAATTTCAGTCGATTCTTTTTAATGTGAAAATACAATTGTGATGTTCTGCTTCATTTTATATTGCTTAGCAGTTTTCCCCTAGAATTACACAAGTACATAACTGAGCTGTAAATCAGTGGCCAGAATACTTTTTAGAAAAAAAACCCTTTTAGGAAATGAGCAAAAGTAAGCCTTAAAATAATTTCCATTAAATATTTGTTGTTTGCATTATTTTGAATAGGTAATGCAGGTTAGACAGTATACCAAAGAGGAGATGAAAGGAACAACAGTGCTATATAAGTGTACATGGTGTTTAAAAAAAATTCAAAATTACATTTAAAGCTTTCTGAAGATGTTTGTGATGTGAACATAAGTTTTAGAACCAGGGACTGCAAACTATTTCTGAAATGTAGAAAAGTTCCAGGAACACATGAAGCATCTATTTAAGAATTGATAAATTTCCTTTGTTATAATTTTAATATGATGTCATTCTTGCAGAGACTAGGGAAAATATCAAATACTGGATGGTGTATTTTTCTCTTGCAAAAGAGAAACTTTTTTTCTTTAAAAAAAAGGCTAGTAAGATTAAAGTCTGCAATGCAAGTTCTTGGAGCTTCACAGAAAGTTTATACTATAGCTTATAGTTTACATACTGGGAAAGCAATTAAATGTTTCATAGTCTAATATGACACTCCAACAAATAGCCAAGACTAAGGAGCTGCAGCTGGTCTTTTAAGTTACCCATTCTGTCTGTCAAAGCCCTTGAACAGTCCAGGAGAAATGTTTTTTTTTGTGGTGAATATGATGAGCACTTAGCTCATTGTAGGAGAATATTACTTTTAGCCCTTATTAGTGTATCATGATCAAGGGCCATTGAGTGGCAGCAACAGTATTAACCTGTAGGGGGACTGAGCAGAGAAAGTAACCAGCAACTGTGAAGGAGATGCTTTGTGCATCCCACATCTAAGACCCAAATATGTGTCTTAGACCCATATTTGTATCCTTTGGAACCCATGAAAGATGAGTAGGAAGAGAAACAGAACCATGAAAATTTAGTTGTTTTGGTTTCTTAAAATTGTGAGGCTTCTCAGGATTTATGGAGAGTTGAACAGTCGGGGTTTTTTATTAGGTGGTGAAAGAGGGAAAAGGAAGCTCTGGCAATTCTTCTCTGTGGACATTTTGAACAGGTGAGGATATCTTTCTAAAGAGTGAAAAGTCATGGTAATAGCTTGTATTTTGCTTGGACTACAAAACTGAAGTTATTTACCACCTAACAAAACAAATGTATCATGCTGAAATTGTTTCACTAATACTGAGAGGGATACCAAGGTCTGATGGAGGACTTGGAGAATGTGGAAGGAGTCTGCAAAATCCGAGGAATACTATGTGTAGACCGGATGAGAATGTTTTTCCTCTATGTTGAGCTATTGATTCCATAAGAGACTGTTTTTACTAAGGAATTTCAGAACGATTGGATATTTTTTTTTTTCCGGAGGTAGGCATTTATTGAGTGTAATAGAAGCCGATGTTGTATGGTACCTCTGAAAATCACATTGAAGGAATGCAGTGCACATTTTATTGAGTGTGTATGTATAAATATGCATATATGAATACTTGTTCTGCTTTTCACTGTTGAAGGTGGCTTTGGGAGGAGGGAATGGAAGGTGAAAATAGAAATGCTTTGTTTTTCTCATCTTTTCTATGGCATTTGCGATATTAATGTGGAACTAGGGAGCAATCAAATCATGGCATATGATATTTTTAATGTTAAGCCTTCCTATCAAAATGCTATAAAGCTAACATGCCAATTTGGTTTCTAAAGAGAAATTGTTTATATAGCTTAAATAAAACCAGTGCATTTTTCTCTGCTGAGAAAATGGCTGCAGTTTTTTTTGTTTTATAAGCAGCGAGAGTATTGAAAAGCTCATTAAGAGTTCCATGTGTCTCTACTGCTGTAACTTTTGTGGCTTTATAAAAAGTTTCTTTCACTTCTTTTCTAAGCTGTGTTGCCCATTTTGAATAGCCTCTGTTGGTTACAAGATGGTAACATTGCAAAGGCTTTCTCTCAGCAAAGCCCTGCTAGTTACTAGTGAGACTATTTTAAAGTAAATTAATTCAAAGCTAGTCTATTCTTTTTTTCTTCTTTCATTTATTTTTTTCTTCTAAAGAATTTTTTCAAAAGTCTGAATCATTTTACAGGAATGTCGGGATCTAAACACTTGCTAATTTAGTGCATGTATGCCTTCTGGCCCATCACACAGTACTGGGAAATCAGATTGAGTGTAGCAAAAGAGAAGCTGCCTCTTTCTGCTGCATTTGCAAAGACTCCACTGGATCTCTTGGAAGCTTGTTCCCAAAGCATCTGATACTTGAGTGTGCAGTGTTTTTGTGGAGGCTGGCCTGCTCTTGTCAGTTATGTTTGCTGCATTTAGATGTTTCAGGGTAAAGTAACTGGGTGCTGTAGTACATGTGTTGCAGGGCAGGGGTGAAGCTTGCATTCCATTCCAAAACTGGGATTAAGTAACAATCTGTCTGAAGTTGGTTTATTTTACAGAGTATCAGATTTCAGCATAATTGACACTTTTATCCCTTTCAGCTTTGTTCTCCTCTGTGGTCTGCATTCTTCCCTCAGTCCATGGGATCCACAGCTTTGCATGAATTATATCTTGCAAGAGATGATTCCTGATTTATAGTGTGCCTTTCTGAGCAAGAAATTTGGGATAGCCTTTCCTTTCTAGCATGGTGTGTTCTTTTGTATAATCCGTAAATACTCAAGCAATAGATTTTAGTGGGCTCACTGTAACTGCACTGGTCAAAGAACATGGAAATCATGTTTAAATATGAATAGATTTTTTGCCTGTCTACGGGTTTGAGAAGTTAAGCAGACAAATTTGATTACAATTAATAACATTTTTTCCTACAGTAGCCTTTCTTCTCCCCCTGCTCCTTTATCTATCAGCAGCTCACTTATTTTTTCTAGCAGCCTCTCTGACAGCCAGTTGACATGTCCCAGGTTTCCCTTCCCCCTCTCATGTCCTTCACCAGTTATAAGTATTATAATTTACTTCAGGAAGAAAATTTTCATTGCAACAAGAAGGTGAAATTAAACCCCCTATTCAACAGAATGCTGTCTGAGGTATCATCTGAAGGAAATAAGACATTCTCACTATTCTGTCTCATGCTTAGTAACCCCTTTTTGGTGATGTTATGATGATCAGTTCATGTGTTATCAGTACTAGCATTTAATTCATTATATTTAGTGACTGTTTTGCTGGAGAGGGTGCACATAAACTAAACAAGGCATAAATCCAATCCTCTCTTTTTTCAAAGTAAATTTTTTGTTGTTTTACTACTGTATGAGGAAGAATTATTCTTAAAATTCATATAGCTATCATAATGTCTTGCCCTCATCTTCTCTACCTACCTAAATATCATCCCTTCATTTGTTTTTCTTCCTAACCCAATACCTCAAATATTACTCTAATCTTGCTTGTTCTGTAGCATCTGAAAAAATAAAAGTAGTTGAATTCTTGTTTGCTAGTGTCTAAACAACTTGAGTTTAATTTTCTCTGATGATATCATGTCTAGGTTTCAACTGGAAGTAGAACATTTTTCATATCAGTTCACCAAACAATCTTTAATGGTCTATGTTAAAGATGAAATATCAAACAAGTAACATATTTTTGTGACTTAATACACTTTAAGACAGGTTTGATTACAATGTCAGTCTGTGATTGCAGTCATGAAATATTGCAGTCCCTCCCAAGGTGTCTGAAATGTGCAAATCTGATTCTCTTTGATTCATTTGTCAACAGTAAAATGTCACTGTCCTGTTATTCTTGGTTCTTTTGGATGCAGGCAGTTACAGCTATTCTATTCGAGTTACTTTGCAAAAAATATAATATGAACTTGGTATGTAATACAACTACAACCCCATTTCTGCATGACTTTCTTTTTCTGTTCTCCCAATATTAGTGATGCAAACTGAAATGGCTCCAATGATTCTTCCTTTCCTTAATTCTTTTTTTCCGTTGGTCTTTTTTCATATTGAAGTTTTAGGTAACCAAGCGATTGGTAAGGATTTCAAATTGGTATTTTCTTTTGTACATTTATTGACAGGTCAATATTTTTTAGGAAAGAAATGTTTATTCAAGTATATAAACCAATGGGCTTCTGAAAAGAGATGTAATGGAGAAAGATTTGGAGTTACTATTTTTGAAAAACTTTCCAAAGAAACAGTTACTCCTTTTATTCATGGAAATACTGCTTTACTTGCTTAGCTGTCCTCCTTTGAGTAAATCCTGTTCCATTCAGCAGTGACCTTGGTTATGGTTTTGAGCACTGGCCCTTGTATGAGGAGTTTGTTGGCTTTGATATGTTGCAGAAAAGCACGGTGCCCTCTAGGTTACAGAAGGACAAAGATTAAGAAGTTCTGATTCTGTTATTTCTGCAGTATTTTCTTTCTTTTATCAGAAGCAGCACATTTAAGTAGAAAAATGGAATTTTGAAGTGCTGCTGGCCAGAAAGTAAGGTGTTACAATTAAATTAATTTGTGAAACATCTAAATGCATTTGTATAGAGGGTGTATGCACATATATTTTACATGTATTTATAGAATGCTTGAATTCAAGTACTGATCACATATATGACTAAAGGGGAGAAGCTTTTATTCTTATCAGTAGAACCTCATTGCTCACCTGTTTTTATTTCCTTACAGAAATAGATTTTTACTTGTATGATTTATGGACCAATAAAGCAAAGTATTATTTTTAGTGTTTATTTGTAACATCAAATATGCAGGAAAGCGTCATAAGGTAATTCACATGCAGTGTTTATGAGAAATACTTTTCAGTTATGTGAATGCATGAGTAAGAAAGGTTTATATTCTATTGATGAAGGTTAGCCCATTGCAACAGGAAGTAGAACCAATGCCAGCTCATTTAGTGGACTATTCAAGCAATGTGTATCATAAATTATATAAATTATGATTACTGTGAGAAATTTCAGACTTTTTTTGGTATAACTTATATGGCTAGAATATAGTGTATATATGGTAATATGGTATGACATAAATACTTTTGACATGTTTGGACTGGCTGCATTAATCATAGCAAGTAGAGCTGTTAGTTATGAAGACTATTCAAATACAGGCCAATAAAATGTTTAAAAGCATCATGTTCTGCATGTTGCAATTTGCAAAAATGTTCTAAAATATTTGCACTAATGCTTTTCTATCTGGGAAGCTGAGATTTGGAGCCCTTCCTGGAAAGAAATAAAAATCATGACACTAGGTCTTAGTTGATACATTTTGACATATTTGAGATTTTACTGTCTTGTCTGTATTATCCTTATGCATTATTAATTAATGCATTAATTAAATTGGAGCTTAGTTTTTTTTCTTCTTCTTCAGACTTCATGTCTTGTGTCAGCTAGATTTTTCTTAAGTACATTTGTCAGAATACATTGGGCAACACATTCTCCAGTGAATTTTTTCTAGTCTAGGCAAAACATGAGAGTGAAAATATTTTTTACAGAGTTCTATAAACAGACTGTGAAAGATTTTTCTGTACTATAAGATAAGTTGTTGGATTTCATAAGTGCAGCACCAGGAGAGGGAAAGCATATGCCTTAGGTATTGTACCTAATTTGGTTTTTATTTTTTGCTAGAAATTATGTTTTCTTTGCTTTTTAGTTTAATACATATCTGTCAAAGCATTCATGTTTTGGAATAAAAGAATTAAATATGTTTAGAAAATTGTTTTTATTTTGAACCACTTGCATGGTTTGAAGCACTTTGTAGCTTAGTAGTAAGAGTCAGAAAGCAAACAGGACATTTAGTTGCTGGGGTAAGGATGCAGTTCTCATCTTACAGCTTATTGTGCAAGAATTGCAGTGTGTGTCTTTGTGTGTGTATATTGTGTGTATTTTCCTTATCTATATCTGGCAAGTGTTTATTTCTGTATGTTGTAGCTGTAGTAACACTGGGAAGTTGCAAATCATAGGGGTACATAATGAAAAAGATTGCCTCTTTCGTTTGTCAAAGTAAAATGTCTTTGTAGCTTCTTCAGACTACACATAAAGTGGACATTTTTTATGAATATGGTGGTGAAGCACTGGAGCAAGTTGCCTAGAGATGTGGTAGATGCGCCATCCCTGAAAACATTCAAGGACAAATTGCATGAGGCTCTGACCAACCTGTTCTAGTTGAAGATGCCTCTGATCATTGCAGGGAGATTGGACTAGATGGCCTTTAAGGGTCACTGCTAACCCAACCCATTCTATGATTCTTTGTCCTATTTTCATAATGATTTTAATAACCACTGTGATTTCTGTGCATAATACACTGGTCAGACACTAGCCTGTTGTGTTTGAATCTTAATCCAATACAGTTCATGCTTGTAGCTTCTTTCAAGTCAAAGCACAACCCAGACACTGCCATTTGCCTCTGATAAATATATTCGGATTATAGCTTCTCTCTTCACAACTCTGTCAGATTTAGGAATGTTATTCACTTCGCTCACCAAGATGGGATTTTTTTTCATGCTGTCCAGCAGTCTCTCACTCTTTCCTTCACTAGTGTTAGTCACTTGTGCTTGTGTCAGCTTCCCTTTTTGTTTACTACTCCGTGCCATATTCCTCTGCACCCTTCTTTGTTAGTTCTTGCCTGTTGTTTATCTTTCACTCTTGCTCTTTTCTTCCCTAATTCCTTTTTTGCTAATGTATTGCTGACTATTTTTACTCCATTCCTTCCTCACTTTTGGTTGCTGCTTAAGGAGTTAGTCTTCTTTCAGGATTGTCTTCTTTCAGTCTTCTTTGCTCCTGGGAACGAAACATTTGCACATAAGGTTAAAAGCCAGGGTGCTGGTGGCCTCCAGCAGCTTATTGCACTTGCATGTGAGAACAGTAGCTCTTTAAAGAGATAAAATATTCCTGCTGATGAAGTCAGGAAGGAACTGAATGAAACCAGAAATCAAGTATCTTTTAATGGACATTGAGACTTGCTAATGCACTCTTTCTCGGGAAATTGTTGAGGCCATCCTAGAAATCTCACTGAAATTGTCATCTCCATCCATCTCCTGTCCCCTTGGCCCACCAAGAAGTGAGTGAGGCATGCCTCTTGCATTAATATGTCACATTACTTGTGAACACTAAGTATTGCAGTGTGTAGACTGCCGAACCATAAGAGACCATTGTAGGCAGAATTCCTGTGGTGGATGCTGGCATTCAAAAAGGGGAAAACCCAGGTAAACACAGGGCTCCCTGTAGAGCCCTGTCTGGCATTGTGAGGTTTTTCTTTTGCTGTGTCTCACTGTTCTATAGACAGCTGTTCTTACAGACTGAAGGTTGAGAGGGTGTTTTATAGAACTTCTGTAATTTTTTCTGACATAGATGAATAATAAAGTCAGTGCCAGCCTTACTATAAATCACTGGTCTAGGCATGTAATTATTCCTGAATTTTTTTGACTGCCTGTTACAGAAAAAAATGTGGTAGCTGATATTTACTAGTTAACATCCTTATAGAACAGGTTCACAAATGGGACATGAGCATTTTATAATGAAAAGTTGTATGCAACTGTTATACTTCTTGTGCCATCGACTAATGTTAAACTTAAGAAATTATGAAAATATTTAAATTAGTTCTTTTCAAGAAGATAATTTAATGCCTTCTAGTGAGGCTGTGAATGGAACTTCTAATGCTTCATTGTTTTGTGTACTTTTATGGTGGTGCTCCAAATCTGTCTGGGAATAAATATTTTTGCTGCCCTATAGTCTCTTCTTGCAAAAGATTCTTAGTTAAGGTATTTTAAGGATAATTATTATAAATGGATATTTGTACTGACGTTATCATTGTAGAATTAAAGATAAAAGTTGCTGTTAGAGTACAAATCTATGCAGCATCAGATAATAGCAGTATATAAAGTAGCATTCTTCCAGAGGCTGTTGATAGGCCAAATAAACAGGAAGTATCACTGGCAGTCTGTGGAAAAAAATAGTGGTGAGCTCATTAATGTGAGTAGGCAGGCAGAACAGACTGATCCCACCACCCTGGGCCAGTTGCATAAGGATGCAGGATCTGTCAGGCCTAAAGAATTTTTCCAGTGATCTGGAGTTTTGAAAGCAGTGAGTTTGCCCTGAAAAGTTCAAGCAAGTAGAGCGGAAAAGAGGGAATGGGAACCTTAGTGCATAGTTTTACCTGGATTTTACTGAGTAAGAAGTACTACTTAAAAAAATTACAACCCAAAGAAAGTATTGAGAAATGATGGGTTTTGCTCTAGCCACAGGCAGCAGTAACAAATGGAAAGATTAACAGTCATAACTGTCTCCCTGAAAAGTAGATTTCTGTCAGCACAAGGATGAGTTAACCTGTAGCACTCTCTGTTCCAAAAATGCTCTTTGTCAGAGTAGAGGCAAGGCTGAAGGGGTGTAGAGCATGAAGGGCAGAGGATTAAAGAGCCTACTGTGGTAGTTCTTAAAGAGAGTAGGATTTACTTCTTCTCCCATATGGCCAATTCTAATAAGTTAGCAAATATTACTGACATGAGTTTTTCTAAATTTCAGCCTTTTTTCAGTTATTTGCTTTGTTTGTCTTGAGACTAAACAGACTGCAAGTCCATAGATAGTGTGTACCATTGCATACAGTCCTGAAATTGCCTGATTTTAAAACATGCTATCTAGCCATTGTCAGACCAGATTCACTGTTTTATTACCTGTGCAGACAAAAAAAAAAAAATAAAAAGATGTTCTGGTTTTCAGGATATAGCCTCAAGATCACATGATGTCTTGAGAATCTTGGCACAAATGGTGAAATCACAGAGGCTGAGCAGTTAAAACGAGAAATTTGCTGTTGTTAAATAACTAGGGAAATCCTTATCATTGGTACCAAAGAGTTGAAGTCTAGTCTTTTGTATCCAAAAATGTGATTTATTACTGCTGAGATTGGGCCTTAGGAAATAAATGCAGTACTGTCATGTGGTGTGGAAGTCTGTACTTATACTATTTCAGGAGTAAGTCCAAACCACAGACCTGAAAAAAACAATGCTACTACAGTCAAATCTGGCTGAAGTTGTTTGCAGCATAACACAGAATAAGTGATGTGTTTGGCACAACAGAACAAGTGTCAGTCATACGGCTAGACTCCATTCTAAGTGAAAATAGGAAAATATGTGGTTTACCCTTCACTAGTCATTGAAAGCTGATTCCTTTAACAGTATCTTCTTTTTTTTCCATGACATTTCATTTTCTTCTCTAGTTTCTTTCTTCTCCTAAAAAAAAAAAAAATTGAGAACCTCCAAGGAAAGCTTGCTTCTGAACATAAATAGTCTCTTAAAATGAAAAGAAAAACGCAATCCAAAATACAACACAAATACCAGACTAGGCAGCAGCATAAAAAAATATGCTGTTTTACATCTTAAATGAGGACACAAAATGCATGCCACTTAGTATCATGAGAGTCAAGATCTTAAAAACCATCTAAATATCAGCCCACCAATGCCTGTTAATCTGGAAGAAAACTTATATAATTCTGGACATCCAGGATACATTTGCAGTGTGGTTGTATAAATAGAACTGAACAACTAATTTGATTGATAATAACTTTGTACTGTTATTAGAAAGTAGAAAATGCTAAAGGGGGAAAAGCATTGAAACATTTTCCTAGCCAAACGTGATCCGAGTTGATTATTTCATTGTGTCTAAAATGACTTTGAATTGTGGTATCTTTTCCATAGCTTTCTCTGCAAGTTATGTACCTGCATGCAAGTTAAAGTCACGGACTGCATTATGTCGAAGCAAAGAATCATGTTTATAACTCACTATAAGTCTCCATACTTCTATTTTTGTCCCATGCAGCCTAATATGAGCTTGCTTTTTTGTGTTTCTGTTACATTTGAATCCATACAAAGCTTTCTTTGAGTCTTTTGTTTCCACTGAAAATTCTCCAGTGAACATAAATCTTTGTATTCCTTTCACACAGCTGTTTTTATGGAACATATGAGACTTCCTCTGAAAGGGAAGATTTCTCTAGTGCTCGTTTTCTCTGACCTTCTTCCCTGTGAATTGTATCATGTAGGGGACACTGGGTTGTCATTTGAGTTTTATCTGCAGAGCTACATTCAGAGCTAGCTGGAAAGACAGTTATCATATACCTGTGTTTCTTCTATTTCTGACTAGAGATCAGTTTCCAGTACCCCCTTGTTCATATCAAAGGACACACTTTTATTTATTTATTTTTTTTAATACACACAATACTTAGGTGTTTCTGAGTTGCAGGCTTATGGTATGAGACAGGTTTTCCAAGAGAAAACATAGGAACATCCAACTTAAAAGCTGAGGAAATTCTTGATGTGTAGTCAGAGATGTAAAGACTATAGCAGGGGGAAGGAACAGCTGTGGCATTTCATATGTTTGGTTATGAACCTTGTTCTAACAGTGCTTAACCATTTCCCTTTACACTTCTGAAAAGTGTGGTTGGGGAGAAGGAGAGTGAGTTGTTTTGACTGCATGTGTGGAAGTGTACATGGAATCAGAAGGAGGGAAAAATAACAGAACATGTTTAGATCTGTTAGTAAAAGCAGCAGATCTAGACCTTTTCTATGACTCTTTTTGCTCCGTGTTCTTCAAAAATAAAATTCACTGAAGAGGCAAAAAGAACTTGAAATTATTCAGGTTTCAAATGAGATGGTGATGGAGAATAGAAAGAGAGGTTGAGTGTTCTGACTAATGTTATTTAAAAGAACAAAGACAAGGGGTAAGGCAGCCTCATTTTACCTGAATATTGCTTATGTTTCCTTTGCTAATGAAAACAAAAGGAACAAAGAAGCTGTAAAGTTGAGGGTATTTTCTTTTGGGAAGTCATCCTTTTTGGTTTCCCCCTCTCTCTCAGCCCCTAAATTATCAGACTAGCCCAGGAATACGAGGCCTTGAGAGGCGGGAAACATCAGGAGATGGGCAAAGGTTGAAAAGAGGCTCTCCCCCGATGTAGTTGGTCCAGCTCTTTTATTCCATGGTCCAAGAGGGAAGAGCGGGAAAAGAGAGGGTGGGTGAAGAGGAAATGTCAGGGGTTTATCTAAGCTCTTGACAGGGAGGGTTTCTTGGCTCTCTGCCAACCCCGTTGGGGCATGAAGGAGGGGTCCAGGCTTATCTTGATCAGAGTCACAGGGGTCCCGGGAACGGGGAAAACATGGCCTGGGTGAAACTTAACAATCCTTTTTCCCAGTTGAGATTTTCAGCTATATAGTCAGCTTATTATGCTGAGTCTGAGTATTGATTTACAAAGGAAAAGGTTACTGGTGAATAATGTTTATCTGTTTCTTAGAAGAGGCTGTATTGAGTTTTTCCAATCACAATTGCTTTCTTTTAAGGCGAGGTAGAAGAGATGGCTTTAGAAAGATAATGAAGTGTCTTGCTAGTTCTAATAAGGGTGGTAACAATATCTTTGAGCAGATATAACTTCCAAGAGTTCCTGCCTGTTTTTTTTTGTTTTACTCCTTGAAATTCTAGGTACTACAGAAGTGATATGCAAGCCAGCACAGTTTCCAAGCTGATCTAGCATACATAGTTGCCTAGAAGCAAGAATTGTCCCTTTGCAAGGTAGATACCAGAAGGAATAAGAGTTACTGCTTAAAACAAGTGCCATGGAGGGAAAATATATTTAGAATGATAAGCAGGGCAGAATATGAGGATACCAGTGGGTGGATGTTATCAAGACCTACCCATTTGCTACTCCACTATTTAAGTGGGGTAAAAAAAGCTGTGGAAAATACAGTTGAAGTGAAATTACATTAGCCTTCATGTATTGGGATATTTTTTAAGTCTTCTAAGAAGAAAATCTATTCCAGAATTGTCTTCTAAATTTTGAACTGAGCAAACTACGAAATAACTCTTATATTTTATTTAATGTACCTTCAGATGTGATACATTCCAGATACAATAAATTTCAGAGAGAGATTCAGTCACTTTTGGACTAAGATTAAATGAGACATTTAAGAACATTAAATTGCCTTTAGGTAAGTGCAATATAGTTGCTGCTCTACTGAGTCTAGCATTCATTTCTAGATCAGTCTAGTATAGTGTAAGTAACTGCTTACCCAATAGATTTTTAACACTTTGCCTTATAAAGTGTGTATGGACAAAAAGAAAACTAAAAACTGAAAAAACATGTGGTACACGTGTTTCATTTTAAAACACTCAAAATTAATATTTTACTCCAAATCCATTAAATTATCCAAGCTTCTGAAATTATGTTTATGAAAAAATCTCATTCAAACACACTGAAGTATATAGCAATGCAAAAAAAAAACCCAATCAGATAGTGTATACTTGTTTTAGTGGTAGGAGTCAAGAAGAGGTACTCTGTATTTACAATGATGTGATGTTATAATTTGAATGCTGAAGCTACCAGACAAGACTAGACAAAGTGAATTTTAAAAATGCCATTCTAATTAAACTAGTCCCTTGATGCAGATTACTGATGATGTTTTGGCCTTGCTCTTGACTTCTTAACACCAAGGGGTATTTCTAATGGCTGTGGTTAAGTGCTTTAAGCCCAGCTCTGCTAATGATCAGCTAACACCTGTTGTGGTGAAAAGCTATTTTAGTTCAACAGTCCCAGGATTAGTTTTATAGACCAAAATAAACCCTTGCCATAGAGTTGAGTGAATAGTTTTAGATTTTGGGGGAAAATCTTCTGAATGTGTGGTCTGAACCTGCTGAGATAGATGAAATATTAAAGCGGTACTAGAAAATGGCACTGTGCAAATGCTGATGTCTCAACCAGTAGAGGAAAGTAAATCTGCTCCTCTGTCGCTTTAAGGATTTCTGCCTGTCTCTCTCATTTGCCTGACAGACAGAGAATTCTTTAAGTAATGGTAACTTTAAGACGCCTTAAAAAAACCACAGATGATCACTATTGACTCTGTAGCATGCTGTCATGGTGTAACAACTGGCTGAAACACCGAGAGACCTAATAAACAAAAATACAGAACATCTATTAATGCACTTCATAGAGGCTTGTTTTGTTATTACAGTGCAACGGTCTTGGCATATGCTCTAAAGGTGCCATGTAGAATTTATATTAGATGCTGTTAGGCAAGAAAGTATTTAAGAATTAACCAAGTAATAACACATTTTTGTCATGCAACACTGAGAAAAAAACACTAACACAGGACTTGGAATAATGCCTGAAATATAATTAACTAGAAGTGTATAATGCAAGTTGTCTTGTTTGCAAAGAAAAAAAAGTAAATTATCCTTGTCTTGCTAGTTTTGCCCTAAGACTGTTAAATCAATTAGTAATCTGTAATTATTAATCTCCAAAGACTTTGCATATTGTTGGTTTTTAAGTTCTAGTTGTCAAAGCCATATGGAAAAAGATGCTTTTTAGGTTGCAACTAAAATTGCAGTCCGGTTCACAGAAAAAGCCAGAAAAGTTGCTCATGTGTTGATGTATATACACTTCTAATTTGTGGGATTAGTTGATAATATTTTGATTTTGTTCTGGTCCAAAACTCTGTCCAAAACACTGGAAGTGTAGGACAGATTTCCATGTTCAATGAAAGTGTGAAATTAAAGAGATATTTCAAGGCATATACAGCACAGGCTTTGATAATTGTTAAACATACCAACAGGGCCTTTGGTTTTTCTTTGATATCTGAGCAGTGCTTTTGACCTTGAGGAGGAAAGATATAGTAGACTACAATACACACTGGTGTGAGTATTTTTTCTCTTTAGATATTTTTTTAATAGAAAAAAGCAACCAAAAACCAATCTGCAAAGTCCATTGGCTACTTGATGCTAGGAACAATTTTCTTCATAAATTAGACTTATGTATTTTTCTCTTCCTTCCTGCTAGCCACTAAACATATTCACTGTCATAGCATTTATGGCAGCCTTGCATTCTCAAAGTATAAAAATATTGTCCTTGTTTGTGTCCAGTATCTTGTTTGTTTTGCCAAGTACATAATTACACCAAATAGAGTTAGAATTTGTCAATTTGAAACAATAATCATCTGGAGTGAAACCCTAATTTAATTTTTTTCTTGTTGGACCTTAGAAAATATGAAGGTATTCATAGCTAATAAAATGTGACTGGAGGATATACAGCCTGATTGCTCACGTCTAAAGCAGCTCCAATGATTATGGATGACAAAAGCTGGAGATAGAGGATGGTTTGAAATTACTTCATTATCCTATTTTTTTGTTCCCAAGTTAACCACTGTTTTTTGTTTAGAACTATCACATACTTATGTTTTAGATAAATTGAGGATTGTACTGTGGGTTCCATGAGTAGAAGTTCTCCTGTAGAAGCAGTAAAGTTAATGGGCTTGAACTTGATGTGTTGTGTTTTATTGCTGCCTCTTCCAATTTACTGTCCAAGAGGAAATCTTTATTAGCTGTCAGGTCTTGTTTGAATTTCAAACCTAAAGTGAAGTTGTCACGTGTTAAGGTGATACCCTCAAAGAAATGAAAAGTATTTCATATAAATTTATAAGTATAGAACAATGGAGTTGTTTCTGTGTGAACTTCAGATTTGTCAATGTTAATATAATTATGATTTATGAAGACACTGGAGGAACTCCCCTGTTAGTATAAAAAAAAAAATAACCTCTCCGAAATGATAGCATTAAGTCTTTGTCTGGGATGAATCAGATGGGTGTTTACAGATACACATTCTAGTTTATGGTTCCATTTCAGTGCAGTTACATAAAAATACATTTAGAGATTTACATACAGTAATTATATATCATTACACATAACAACAGACAGGATTTCTGTATAACAGCAATGGAAAATAAAGAGAGGAAAAGTCTTGGGGATAGCATTGAACTAAGGATAATGGTGTATCAAAGAAAAAACTTTTTTATTGTAATTGTTATTCAGTGTTCTGCAATTCTGAATGCAATTTTAGATTTATTGGAAATTTCATTTCTGTGTATAAAGAGCATATGTACTGTGATAATTATAAAATATAAACTTTTAATTTAAATATAGATACAAGGAGATAACTCCTTAGCTGGTTGCTAAGCAATTTTTATTCTTTGTCACACACATTAAATCAGCTTAAAGCTCAAATACTACTCCCTGTTCTATTAGAAATCAGTAATGAATTTTAGTTGTTTAATGATTTGAGGGTTTGTGTATGTGTGTATTTATTATAGTTTCCTCTTAATTTGTGGTCACTGAAGGATTAGTAAACTGTTGAGTATTGTGATAAGAATAAAAACACTACTAGGAGGAATTTGAGTTCTGTGAAACCTCAGCATCATACGTTTGTTAGTGATGCCATATAATAAAATCTTGCTTTGATTCCTGTTTATTTTAAAATCTTTGGGATGCGCATGTACAGCATGTATACTTGATTTGAACATACTTGATCTGCTTGAGCCAACAGGAAATTTTTACATGTTCCTACACTAAGCAGAAAAGCTAAAAGTGGTCATATTGACTGACTTGTTCTGTTGCCAAGCCATGGTTCTGCTGCTTAATTGTAACTAGAAATTCAGTATTTTCTTGCCCTCTTGATACTTGTCCTTTTCACTAAAACATAAAAAGTGCTCTGGTACTGGAAACCACATAGTCACAAATGTACTTTAACTTACAGGGTTCTAACAGAATTATTGTTTAAAGTTACAAATCCCATTTCAACCAGATGCTGCCAGTACAACTGCAGATCATCTGTATTTGAGCTTGGTTAGTAAAGGAGTTAATATTTTAATGACTTTTCTCAAAGCTTCTGTTATTTTTGCATCCCTCTGTACCTTGGATTGCCTTGATCTTTCCTAGGCAATTAAAAATAGTTCCATAAAGTTCATTTAGCTACTTAGGGCGAAGTTTTCTGTTCATACTTTTTTCCAGAAATGCAAGGAGTATCTTTTATGAAACACTATTTTGTTAAAAAAACATAGATTTAATAAAAGGTAGTTTTTCCACAATAATGTGGCATCTTTCATGTTTTTCTCTTAAGTTGATTATTTTAAATTTTATTTCTTTTTGCATTTTTGGTCACCAGTTTAATGCTAGGAGAAATTTCCAAATAAATTAAAATTAAATGTCATTTGAACCTGACTTTTTAGAAGAAAACCTTGCATTAGTTATACAGAAACTTAAGTGTCAGATTATTTGGATGAGAATAACATGTAAAAAGCAAATCACATTCTCCCTAATATTATACTGATTTTTTCCTCTTTTTCTTAGTTATGAATTCCATAGACGTTTTTGCCAATTCTTTACTGTGTACATAAATTAAACACTTCTAAGTTAGCTTTCAGTAATAAAGTCATTCAGCAGAGATTAGCAGATATGTATACAAGGGAAATGAACATTTTCTCTGTTCATGCCTCTGTCATACTAGTGGGTTTTTTATGTACTCGCCTGATTATTGTGCAGGATAAAGAATATGGAAAAGAAGCCCTGGTAGTGTCTCATTTTACAGAAAAGCACAGAACAAGTTAAAGGATTACCATTTTGCCTTGGGATATGTTGAAGAAATAAGGGTTTCATGTTAATTATCTGAATGAATTACTGAAAATTATCAAATAAAGATATACGTAGTTATATGAAACAAGACTATTGGTAAGACTATTGACTCTTGGCTATTGACAAGACTATTGGACTATGGATGAAGTAATCCACATGAGTAATTTGAAAATCTTAATGTGTGGTTTTTTGGAAAAGTAAACAACAAAGTTCCTGAAGTGTGTTAACTGAAATGGATAATATAAGGAACTAAAAAGAAATATTTTTCATTTTTTTTCTCTAAATCCTCCCCAGTGTTTTGTGCTTGCTTGTTTGTAACTTAAAATAAGCTAGCAAATAACCTAAGCTGAATCTGTCATGTCTTTGGAGGCATGACAGAGGAACAGAGCTATCCTCAGGGCGCTTCATGCCTGTGACTTCAGTTAAATAATTTCACCACATCCTGGCAATTTGGCCAATAAGCAGAATATTTTTGGCTCACTGATGGACTGATGTGCAAATTCTTAGGAATTCCACAACTGGTTGCAATTAAAATTGCTTAGTTTACAAGTCCATTTTCAGATGATTGCTCCATCATAGCAATCACAGTACTTTGCTAGGCTACTGACAGCTTATCACTGAACAAGCTTCAGGAGTAAAACAATAGCCATACTGCATAGATTTATCATAAGGAAAAATTAGAAAACATTAAAATTAATTAGGCTGCAGTTAACAACAATTGTCTTTAATTGTTCCGGATTTTCAAGCATGTCTTATATGCCCAAATAAGCTCTTTTTGACTTTGATGATAGGAGGTATTCCTATAGGAACTCCAACTTTTTAAAACAGCAGATGCAGGAAGGCAAAAGAATTGCAATCTTTACCTTCTGTAAGTCGTGATTGACTGATGCAGTTCTTTGTTTCTCTGACAGAGGTAGAACTATAGGAGTGATCAGGGAGTGCTTTACACCTAGGTTAAATTCTGAATACTGAGGCTGAAATTGTTCATTAATGGTACCTGATTTTTGTATTTGACAGAAATCTGTGGTTGGGTTTGATCTGGATGTCATTACTAATGTCATCTATCTCACAATTCAGGTATTATTTATAATCAACCAAACCATTACTTGGGATGGTTTGGGTTGATAGGGATCTTAAAGGCCATCCTATTCCAACTCCCCTGCCATGGGCAGGGACACCTTCCACTGGACCAGGTTGCTCAAAGCCTCATCTTACCTGCCCTTGAACACATCCAGGGATCAATAACTTCCTTAAGCAATCTGGAACAGGTTGCCTGGAGAAATTTTGTTCCAAGAACAAAACTTGCCTTTTGTTCTTACATAGTTATAAGTGTCGGACTACTTTGCTATTAAGACTTGCAGCATCATCTTGTTTCATTTGAATGTTATATAAGGAAGTTATATTGAATTAAATATTATGGTTTGTGTAATTCATTGGTCATCTCCTTTTTTACATTCTGATATGATGGGAGAGGATGATATTGTTTGTAGGAAAAAAATGTGTGAAAGAACTGGAAAATTACTTTTCCCATGTGAAAATATCCTATTCTCTGCAGAAAATGTTGCATAACCTTATTTCCTTTCATTTCTTCTCAGCCTGTCTAATCTTACTGTGTTTCTTTCTTTATTTTATTGTTCTTTCCCTAAAGTAAGAACAAAGATGACTTGAAGATTCTCAATAGTGGTTTTGCTTCAGAATTATTTTGTTAATTTTCTTAGCTGCCCTTGGTGCAGTGTAATGAACTTTCAAGTATGTTGACAAAACTTTCATGTTCTTGATTAAGTTTTTCCCCCCCCCATGTGTTTTGTTTTAACCTATAGTCGTATTAACAGAGCCTAGATTTAGCTTCAGGTGAAAATATAAAGCTTTGGATCTTATGAGAAAGGAATTATTATCTGGAATATTTGGACATTTTGAGTATAAGATTAAAGCTTGCTTAATAGTTATGGTTAGATGTTCTGAAACTATTCTTTACAGCCTTTAAGTATAAACATTTGTGCCCTTTATGCATGTATTATTTTGGGGTTTTGTGGTGCTTTAAACATTATAATGAGGCAACGAAAAGGTGAGTATTTGAATTCTGGCACAGGACTGTGAGCTCTGTATCAGTATAAAATTACAAATATGTCTTAAATGCAAACTAGGTCTGCTTCTCATTGCCTTGTGCAGTTGCAATGTTTTTTTTGGTATCATTAAAACTGTTGGAAAAATTAAATTTTTTTCTATAATTTTACAGCAGGTATACTTTTCATTTTATTTCATGAACACCTTTAAAAAGCAGGATTGTTATTCAAAATATGACTTGTCATTGCTCCTGCAGAGGAGTGAAATGTAATTATCTCTGCTTGTCTTCCACCCTTTTTCTCTTCAGATTTCCTCCTTCCCTATTTGACTTCCTACATAGCTCATGCAGCATGCTTGCTTAGGTGATGGTGTGGGAGACACAGAGACAGAGGAGAGGCTTTCCTGAGCTGCTGGTTCTCCTGCAGAGCCGGGTTCTGTGCCAAGAAACTTTGTACTTGGCCCTCCATGGGCCGCTTGCTAACAATAAGGTGAACCAGTGAGAGAACAAGGGCAGTAATCAGACCTGAAAATATCTTTAGAAGCGTTATTAGCCAAGACTTTTAGTTGTCATTGTTCTTCTGCAAAGTTAATACTGATGTCTACCACCAGGCAGCACAGAAAAAAATCCCTTGAAATAAAAAATTAAATAGTATGACAGAATACTAGTAGTGGAGAAAATGGGGGAAAGGGTGACCTTTCTCACAAAATAAGCTTTTAAGGTAAAGGTTCCAGTGTTTGCCCAAGCAATTACTTAAGGTGTTTGATTTAGGAGCTGCCTGGTGTGGCTGCTAAAAAATAAACTCAGACACCAATGTCCTGTGCTAGGAATACCTTGCTTTTGTTTGTCTTAAGATGAAACTAAAATAGGTATTTGGCTGAAGTTTGAAACAGGGGAGAGAGAACTTCCAGAACTAGGACATACATCAGTTAACAGATTTAGTGATTATAGAAGTTTCTGCCAGTTTGTAAAAGGGCACTTGACACTCTATAGAATAGAGAATCTTGTCATTCTGTTCCCTTAATTGGTTCCAGATCCTCAGAACACAGAGGATAGTATAGAAGCCTTTGGGTGCCTCTTTATATGAGTTGAAGTAATGAAAGAGTTGGAGCAGAGATTCTTGCTCACAAAGGGTAGGATTAGTTGAGTGTTTGGTTGTGCAAGCCTTCACACTGCCTTCATTTTTGCTTTCATTGTTGCCTCCCTTCCTATTGTAGTTTTGTTTGGAGGGTATTTTTTTAGATTATTTCTTTCTGCTTCCTTTCCTTTGAAATCACTAGGGAAAACAAAACCAGATTACAACGTGACAGAAATTTGTCAGGCATTAAACACAAACCATGAGCAAATTATGCTTTTTAATACTTTGGGAGATCTTTGAGAGGAAAGAATAAAACCACTGGGGCTTTTTCTTCAGTTTACAAATATCTATAGACAAATATATTGTCTCAGAGAACTTGGATTGTATTTGCAGTGTCAATAAAATTAGCAAGGGAGCTTTCCTGCTGTCTCACTTTTCAGAAATTATATATTCTGTCTACAACCATACTGGAAAGAGTCCAGGAAGTCTGTAAATTATTAAGAGATACCAAAATTGTATTGGCTGTATGTCTTCTATTGGACTTTCTTGGAAATCAGTGGTTAGAGACTGGCACTAAGTTCCTGGCATCAGTGCGGCGTGTTCCAAGTGATAACTTAAAATTATTTTAGGAAAGCTGCTTACATAGATTATTCCATAGTCCCTGTACATCTACTAAAGTCAAAAATTCTTCCTGTCATTCTCAAGTCATAGCAAGTTCTAGATTAATTAATGTTCTTCAGATTCTTAGCAAATTCAACATTTTTCATGTAGAAGTGCTGTTAATGTGGGCATCTCTTGCATATGAGAAGAGGCCAAGAGAGAGCTGGATTTGTTTGGCCTTGGGAAGTAGGATCCCTGCAGCTGTCTACAGCTACCCAGTATGCAGGTGTGGAGAAGGCTGAGCCAGTCAGCCCAGGATCAAATTCTTCATTTTACTTTGATTCCAAGTAGCCATTTTAATTTGTGCAGTTTGGCCTATGCACCGTATGGGTACATGTAAACACAGCATTGCACAGCTGAGAAAGAGGAAGTGGTTTTAAAGGCCACTTTTTATGTTGAAAATAGATGAATGTAATTTGCACAGCCTTCAGTTCATCAAATAAGTCCTCCAGCCACACATTTGACTTTCAGAATAGGAAACAGCGTTCATGCTTGAGAGCACTGTTAAAAATTTTGCTGTCTTCAATGTCTTTAAAAGTGAATAATGACAACATGTTCTTTTTCTCCGCAGTGCTTGCTCTCCCAGCCAAAGTTCTGGGCCATTCAGACATCAGCCTTACTCCTTCGGACCAAACTGGAGAAAGGAAGCACTCGCAGAATGGAACGGGCAATGAAGCAGACTCAGGTAAGACGTCTGAGCTGCCTTATTGTAATATATGTATGTGTAGATATATAGATTATATATATATATATATATATATGTGTGTGTGTGTGTATATATAGAGAGAGAGAGATTATATATGTATAACATCAAATTCAAACAGGCAGGAGTTAGGAGGTTTTGCAGCCTGCCTGCAAACTGTATTAGATAATTTTCTAATTATATCTAAATTAGATGCATAAACCACAAATACTTCTGTGCCTGCTAGTCTTGAGATAAGCTTATAAGTAATGAATCATCACTTTCAACAACATGATGAGTTTTGGAAGATTGAAATTAAAATCTATTTTTGTACCTGTAGTTTCTGACTTAGGATCTGAGGAGTACATGCAGATGTTCCTGAACATCAAGCTGCTACTGCTATCAAATTTTTCAGTATTTTTTTTCTCAAGTAAATCAGCTCTATAAAACAGTGAAACTTTTAAATAGTCGTTCATATTTTGAGAACAAGAAAGCACATTCATGAATAAACCGGCAATTTCAATTTACCATTTCCGTGTGATAGTTGGTGATTAGTATTTTTATTGCAAGTTTGAGGCAGTGATTATTTAAATAATCTCAGTGTAAACAAAGAGAAGACTGTTTTTTTTCAAATACAGCAAAGAAATGTTAAAATCCTGAAATGTGTCCTCTAATAGGATTTTTTAAAATAAATTTTTAAAAAGAAAGGTCTATAGGCCTTACCAAGATTCTTTTAGATTCTTTTTTACCTTCATATACCAGTTTTGTTAGTTCTTTGTCATCTTTGTACTGATAAGTCTTTTTGTCACACGTGAACAGCAGATATTTGTCTATGTCCATCAGACAACTCTCCTCCTGGCTAAATCAGCCAGGAATGTAAAAAATTATCATTATGGTGCTATGTATTTAAATCCTGAAAAGCTGATGTTTCATTTAAAGTCATTATGATGCATGAGTCTTTGAAGGAGGGCATTTTGGATGTGGTGCTGCATTTTTCTTTTGCTGATGAAGACATGGAGTTGCTGTAGAGGAATTTCCTGTGGTCATTCATTAGGAGACTGTCAGGGAAGACAGGATTCCAAATCTGGGAGATGTAGAATCTGACAGCACTTGGGAAGTGATCTCAGGATCCTTGATGCCCTAAGCCATAAAACAGTTGGAGTGCCTCCAACATTTTTGTCTAGCTTGATTAAACCTGAATACTGGAAATTGTTATATTAGGCAATTTGACAGTCTCATGACAGAAGTCTTCATGAAGGGGTTCTCTTAGCAAGTCCATTTATCTGACTTCTTGTGCTGCAACTGCATTAATGCAAAGGATGTGATTAGCATGGGCTGTGACATTTTGGGAGATGACCCCACAGTAGACACAGAATCTGTGGTTTTAAATATTTCCTTTAATCTTAATGGGTTTATGTTTTCTTTCATTAAGCATTCTAGTCACTTGGATATTGCATATTTGTGTTGATCTGATGGTAGCAAGCTCAGTTTCCAAAAATAGTTACAAGTTGATTAATGATTTATATGTACTAAATTAATCAAATAACTTGAATAACTTTCCAGTTAAGGTTTTCATTCCTGAGTTCCATTGGATCACAATTTTTTAAATATCAGTGTTTCTAACAGTGCCAAGAAGGAATCAGAAAAGATACCATGAATGGCGTTATTTTCATAGACAGCACAAGTAATTTTTGATATATCATCTTCATGAAGATGCTGATGTATAATTTTCATTAAGATGTCAAAGAACAAGTGAATTCTGCAGCTATTTATCAGTAGAAAATGGATTTCAAACCCACAGAATTTTCATACAAATGGATTTAATGGGTTCTTGTTTTACAGTTTCATTATTTACTAGTTCAGAATGTTGTAGAAAGATTAGTTATTCGAGATTAAGGGAGGAGGTGCAAATGTGATTCTTTGCAATATCGATCTTTTAAAGGAATTATAAAAAATCTTGTAAAACAGCTTGAATAAGACATGGTAAGCCTACATTCCTTTAGGGTTGTCTGAAAAGTGCATGAACCATTATAGGCTCTAACTTAGTGATGCTGGCATTTGCCTGTCTTACTCTACTCTAATTTTGCTTCCATTCCCTATTTCCACCCTTGCCTGATCCTGTGCTCAGTCTGCAGCTGTTAAACATCTTCTTAAATGCATATTGCTAAGTAGGCATATGCTGCTTTCCAGCCCCAAAGCAAACTTGTCTACATTGTTGATTTGTCAAAGAAAGCATTTTTCAACTACATTTTTTTGTAGGACTGGCTATGTCTGTTTACATTATTTTAATTGCTTGAAAATATTTGCAGCTCTTTTTGAAATGAGAGCATATTGGTTAAAATTTACTGCCAGACTCAAAATATTAACTATATCCCTACTTTATGCCAAACAGTTTTCATAAATTTAAGGTTTTTTTTTTTTTTTAAGAGGTATTGGAATGATCATTTTCAAAACCTTTTTCTGATTATTTTAAAAATCTGAACTACTAATAATGCAGTATTTGGAAGGATTTTTGAAGTGATCATTCTGGGTACTCTGGAATGTACTTCAGCTAGTAGCTAACTGCAAGTGAGGAAGAGATGCTTTTTCTGGATGCTGCGGGCTGTCTCTGTTCAGTTTTTGCTTAAATGGGGTATTGATCTGCAAAACTAAGGTTAAAGATTTCTAAAGCCAGTAATTTTTTCAACCATTTTTCTAAGAAAAGAAAACAGCATTTGAAAGCAAAACCAGTTATTTTACATTCCACTAGAATATTTAGTCATGACGAGTATAACATACAGAGAAATGCAGATAGAGGTAATGACAACTAAAATATGTCTCTGGATGCAGTATGATATTTTTACGGTTTTGTGATTGTTTTTCTTCCATTTGGGTGAAGGTCCAGGAGGCTGAGTAGTACTAGGGTGGAAAGAAAAGTGGGAGGGAGAAAACAGGAGCAAATGGGCGTATGTTTTTGATAAAACCAGAAACCTGCTATTGCTCTATCAGTGTGGGGATCTTCACCTATCTTTTATTTTAAGAAAGTAATTCAGAAACTATTAATAGTGGAAGATGGGTTGAACTAAGCTGTTAAACCACAGATTACTGCTGAAAGTGCAGTCAGAGCTCAAGTAACAGGATGGGAGACAAAAAAAAATGTATAATTTAGTGGTGTAGGAGCTATGAAAAAATGAGAAAAGTGAGGGATGATCTGAAAAAAGAAAACCAATCAAAAGAAAAACAAAACCCACCCACAACCAAACCAGTTCAAAATACATAAAATATAATTCCACTGTAGCTTCTTGATACATGAAATTTGGTTTACTTGTCCATTTCAGTGGATTTGAAAGTATTTTTAAGAATGAAGCAAAATGAATTAAAATGGTGGGATAGAAAGAAGCCTGTAATTTATTTACTGCTGTATTATGCCAGCAGTGAAAGTGGTAAAGCTGCCATGTGCCTGGCACTCCAGCAGCCTGCTCAGGTTTACCCTACCTGGGATATCCCAGGGGTATCCTACCCTAACCTGAGTGGCTGTGCTGGCTACCCCTTACATTTGTAGCTTTTATCAGCTTGTTATGGGCCCCTTTTCTGATTATGTTTTCTGCTGCTCGTTACGCCTGGTGACAGCATGCCTGCAAGCTGATGGTTTGGCTTTCCTAGCACATCGTACAACATATGCAGTATTTCATATGGTTCCCTCCTGCTTGCTTTTCTTGGCAGTAAAGGAATTTGCCTGTTGGGGCAGAGGAATGTGTCTTGAAAAGGGTGTTTTAATAAGACTTCAGGAGAGCTGGGAGCAGACTAGCAATATTATAGGCTAATCATTATTCCTACGATTGAAAGGTCACATGAGATCTTGTTTTATATCCTTAGTCATACACAGATGTATGTGGTTGGGAATTCTGTCAACTGCCCTTTAATTTGTGCTTAAATAATACTTCAGAGTGTCATTTTCGCCAGCAGCTAATGTTCTTCTGTGTTTATAGAAAAGGGAGCTTTTTTTTTTGTTTAAAATATTCTTACTAAAGAAACATGCTAGTTAGTGTTCAGTTCTTTCAAATCTGAAAAAAAAAATGTGCCTCTCTAAAAAGGAAAGGCTGATAGAGATCTAACAGAAGGCTGACAGAGATGTGACAGAACTAGTGTCTTGAGCTTTATGAGCTTGAACACAACTTTGCTGTTTTGTTAATTTCACATTGATGGGCTTTACATGGTTATGCAAGAAAGTTATGTCATTTATCATAGAAATATATCCTTTTTATTTTCAAAATTAAACAGTCACTTCATTGCCAAATTGCTTGCTCTGCTTTTCTTTATTTGGTGGTGGTTCTACATTTAAGGGAAGAGTTCAGAAAGGAGAGGGGAGCAGGATTCCTCCCAAAAGGCTCATCTAGAGAGGTTTGAGGCAAACAGATTTTTCCCCGTTCTTTCATTTCTCAAGTCATATATCTTTCTGATCAGGCCTCTCAAACCACAGTTGGAGTAATAGAGAGAGACATGTAGCATAACCAAGGGAATGATAGCACCTGTCTGTTCAGCAAAACTATTAGATCCCTCTACTAGGAGTTCCTGTTTCTGTTCTTTAACCTCCTCTTTCTCTAGAGATACATTAAATAAGATTTTAATAGTTGCTTTTAGTTGTGGGTGGAAAGGGGGAGGGGAGGAAGGAGGAGAAAATAAGTTTGTTTCACATGAAGTTGAAAGTTTTAGTGGAAAGGTACTGGGACCTGAGATGTATTGGAGAAGCGAGGAAGATATAAATCACTTCCTTCAGGAGGGTAATAAGTGGATCACAGCCCTCTTCTATCCTGTTGAAATTCGGCACTGATATCCCAGTAGTTCTTAACTATTATGAATTGCATTTATTATTAGAACACTTGTTCAAAAAGGTGTTTTAGAAGATGAGAAAAGCCAGGTGTCTTATAAAACCATTACTTACTGAATTCTATACAAGATCACAAGGTCTCCAGAACACAGAAATAAACCTTATTACCTCAGAAAGCAACCTCAATAGAGAGGTTTGGTGATGGTTATGATTTCAGTCTCAAGGCACACATTTCCAGAATGTATTTCATTTTACTTAAGCAGATGACATATTTGACAGAAGATGTTACGTGACACAACTGAGTCTCGGGATACACCAAACTCATTAACACGCTTCTCAATAATGTAGTGATGCTTGACTCCTTCTGTTTTTCTTCTCCTATGCGATTATGGGTTGGAAGGGACAGGGAGGAAAGGGAATCAAAGATCCAGTCTGCCAAGAGTTATTCAGGACTAACTGCAGTGGTTTTGTACTACTAGGAAAAAAGACAATATTAAGTAGGTTAATTTTCCAGGTAATGATTTCTGCCTAGATGTTTTCTACTGCACTCTTGCTTTTGCTAGTTTTGGACAGTGCTATTAGCTGGTGTGGGGGAAAGAACGAAACTATTCTTTCTGCGCTAAAGTTTCTTCATATTTTCTCACTTATTCTTGACAATTATGTTCAATACCTGAGCTGTTCCACTTCCCGAGTCAATGCACTTTCTAAAAGAAGTCAAAAATATGAAGCCTCCATTTTCTTTCCAAATGTTTCCCATTGAGCCTTAGTTCTGAAGACTTTTCTCCCTTTCGACTCTCTTCACTCAATGTTGTGACATTTTGAAAGGTGGTGATAGGAGAATCCTTAAGCCATATTGAACAGTAATGCTTTTATAAAAGTATTTTATAAATTTCTTTTATAGATAAAGTGAAGACAGGGAGTTGCAATGAGAAATATGAGTACCAGGACACAACATTTGCATCATTCTGCCCAAGCTTTGCTCTGGAATGCATAAACATTATAAGCTCCACTTCAACAAATTAAACAATTAAAATAATTAGTTCCATAGACCAGATGGCGTGGAGGAGACCTGTTTCTGTCTATGCTAAATTTAATAGATAAAGACATACAGCTGTTGCTACATTTGAATAGATGAATCTTTACAGTTTTATGGCATAAGTATCATTACAGGTCTGGAGATAGGTACCTGCAGGTGAGCTAACGAATCATATTTTGAAATAGCCTTGTGCTGGTAGACAGTCACACTGTCCAGCACATATGCCAGGTACTACAAACCAGAGTCTGCCTTATCTCAAGGCAGTTGTCTGCTTCTCCTGTATTGTCATTCAGCTTGAATTTGACAGTAATAGTTGTTCTTTTCTTTCTCCATTCTTGTCCTTACTTCCCCCTTTAGTGAAACACAGAAAGCAGAGCTGATGCAAGAGGTCTTTGGATTTGTTTTTCAGCACTGACGGCTGTTGTGTCTTCCTCCACATCAAACTGATCTGGGAACTATAAAAGCAGTATAACCACAAGAGCTTGGAACTTAACCACAGGCATACTATTTTGAATCATACAGTTCCTCTGTGGATTTTGCACCCTGTGTGAAGTGTTTTATACCTGCTGTTCACCAGTGGCAGTACAACAAGTGGTCTGGTTTTAAATCCACCCTTCTTCAAGCAAACTTTTAGATCTAGCTTCTTCTACAGACTTTAGAGGAAATCCTGCTTACATCTTTTGATAAATCATAAAAGTAACATAGTTGACAGGTGGAGTAGCTTTTTATTTGATAACAAAAACATTCAAGAAGGTACATTTGCTTGAAAAGGATAATGCAAGAACTATAAAATTATATTTTATGTAAGTAACATAAATGAAAAATAAGTGTAAATGGCATAAAGAATATAAAATGCACCTAGTACTTTTCTGAAGATTTTGTGCTGGATGTGGAGACTTAAGTCATTAACAGGTTTTAACATTGCAACCCATATCCTAAGCACTGTCACTCAGGAACTTTGGGTTCAATATTTGTACAGAAGTAACAGTAAGCTCATCATTTTGGAAGTCAGTAATGCTGCTGTGCTGTTGGAGACCTCATGTGTTTTGCCACGCTTCTCTAGGTGGTGGTGTTTGGCTACAGCAAAACATCCCAAAGGGCAGTTGCATTGGGATGCTCTAAATTGCCTGGTATGCTGCTTGGCTCTGTGTTTCAAACAAAAAGGAGGTCTTACATCAGATGGTCATGATTCCAGTTATCTTCTACTCATGACCTTGACCTCTTTTGTGCTAATTTTGATATCAAAATACTTTGTATTTAATTTGTGATTGTTCGACTCATTTCCTCTTATGTGCTTTTCTTCCCCACCCACTGCAAGAGCCCTATTATAAAGAAATTGAAGCTTTTTTTAGTAAAATGTCCTTGAACAACCAAAGTTAATATTGTTTCTTAGTTGGCTAATATTGTTTTCAAAGTGAAATGTACATTGTCAGGACCTGATGTAATGAACATGCACATTAAGAATCTGCCATGTGACTTGCTTTAGAAAAAATACTGATATTCACATTTCCAGCATGTGACTTCTGCCCCGGCATACTTCCTTAAAACTATCAACATCATCTTGCATCTTAGAAGTTCACCTTGAGTTAGGCAAAAACTAAGTACTGTTGGTTGTTTGTTGTCTGGTGCCTGATTCTGTGTAGATGCCTTACGAAATTTTGGCCTTCTCTTTTTCCTGCCATTAAAGTGATTGTATAGGTGATATGGGTATATTATGTTAAAGAGGTAGTCACTTCCTCAATAATTTTTAAATTCAAAGTAATTGTAATGTGAATAACTTCAGATGTTGAGATTGCTTAAACATGTAGGGGTACTTAAGGAAGAAGTTAAAGTGAAGAATGAATTTGTTTGCCTGGAGACAAGGTAGTAATGGGTGGGAAAAAATGAGTTACCAGAATATCATAAAGAAAAATGACTGAGAAATGTTGTATAGGCAGCAGCTTTCCAGTCTTCTACTATATAGAACAGAAAAATTAAACAGTTTAACTGGTATAGCAAAGAATTATTAAAATTGTTAATTTAGTTGTATTATTAACATATTTAAGCATTAAATATTTAACATCTTGATACATTCAATATTTCTATTGATGGTACAGGCACTACCTGTAGAACAATGAAGTTTAAAGTCCAAGTGATAACATGGTTATAACTAGGGTAAGAAACACTGATCTTTCAATTAATGTTTACATATTTCATTACTAAATGTTTTAAATTACCCTTGTAATTAGTAATCTCAACTAATACACCAGCAGGGCATATTTTTATGCTGAGGTTAAAGGACCATAGTATTTCTGATCTGGTAAAAATCACTAACAAAGTATCTGGAAATGAGAGTGTGTTGAAAGTGCAAGCCAGCCTTCAGAAGCTGCCAGGCACGTGCAAAGGTGAGTTTTCTTTCATATCTTAAGACCTAATTTATTCAGAATTGAGAAACTCCTTGGGAACTTATAGGACAAAAAGACATATTTTTGTGTTTGCCCTATAAAATTAGGACTGAAACCCTAATATATATTAATTCTAATGTGTAATCAGAACCTGTGCATTTCTAAGATATCTATAAGAAAAGAGAAAATTTTAAATAAAAAACTCATTTTTATAGTAATCTTTTCATTATATGGCCTGTAATTTTGTTTAACTTGGATCATAATGTACATTTGCTTTATTTGCTAGTCACACTTCCATTTCCATATTCATTTAAGTCTTTAAAAAGTCTTAAAACAGGGTCAAGTTAACTTCTTCATTTAGGACATGAAAAATGCTATTTATCATACTCCAATGTTTAAATTTAAAATAAAGAAACAGGAATTCTGTACTAAAGATAGAGTTATCTTAAACATGTTTATATTTAATCCTTCTGGATTCAAAAAAACTAATAAATAAGGCTATGTATAATTGAAGGACAGTCTGATTCGCACTGCTGATGAAAATTCACCTTTTAAAGGAAGAGAAGAAAAGATGCAAATTTAAAAAAAAATCAGCAAAACCCAGATAAATGAAACAAACAAAACCACATCAAAATTATTTGCTGACCATAATAGTATTGAAGTTTATTAATTCAAAATGCGTAAATTTGTCATAGTTCTCTCTGGCTGAATCATTGTTACCTTCAATGACGCAAATCTGTATGCTTATTTTGTTTCATTAGGGTAGTAGTCTATTAAAAATGTGGAAGCTGTTGCGTGAAATGGTTTTTTAAAATCAAATTAAGACAGAGTGAATTTTGCATTCTTGTCAGTTTTTAATAATTTTCCAGAACAATAAAAATATATGCAGCGAAGATAAAAAATGTCCTCATTATGATAGTTTTGGAGTTACAATTCAGTAATGGTAATCATGTTATTACAGGGAAGAAGTTAAATCAGGTAAATAAATTAAAGTAGTTCCCTTTGTCCTGTTTCCTCTGAGGAATCTTGCTGTGCAAAGACTGCCAAATGCATGAGTTTTTCAATGCAATGAAAAGGCACTAAATGCATTGGTTATTGTAGTTCCAGAAGGTCCAGGACCATGGTGAACTGTACTGAAAGACAGGGAATGAATTCTGTCTTTAATTCAGAGTCATTCATATAGTAGATACTGCCTTCTTCTTTAAGGAAATAAAGATGTACAAAAACAACAGCTGGGAAATAACGTAACAGTGACATAAATGTTACTGATAGAAGTGCTTATGTCTGTGTCTTTTAATATCTGAAAAATTATTTTATTAGGAGGTATTTTAGTGCTGCTTTACCCTTTGCAAGAAACGAGACTGAAGACTAGTTTTAGTTTTAAAAGTACCAAAAGTGAATGAATGTGGAAATACAGGTTCGCTAATATTTGCAGAAGTTGGAATAGTTAATTAGTCAAAGCCAGCTGTGTAAGTCCCAATAACTAGTGGTCCTTGGTCTTGCCCATATATATTCACTCAGGAAAAAAAAGACTGAATAGTCTGGCAGTAGGGTTTTTCTTTTCTCCAGACACAAAATAAATATTTTACTTCCTCAGGTCAGCATACAAGCTGTGATTTTAAGGGAGGCCAATGCATTTATTACCAAAGGAGATTTTCAGTGGGAAATCTGATAAAAACTGAAAAGAATTACTCTCAGGTGTTTAGGGGCAAGAAAGTGTAGAGCAAATGGGGTAGAGTTTCAGCACAGTACATAGGAAATACTTTACTTTTATTATGCAGGTCAACACTAAGGATAATCAAGGAGAATTCTTTGGAAAATTTGTTTCTTGTCCACTATTAAGAGTAAGATTTCAGCAGATCAGTTTTCTGCAGCAAAACTTTGAAGTATAAGCTGTAGAGATTTGTAGTCTTTGACCTAGAGAATATGAATTCACAAAAAATGGGAAAAAGGGATTTGTAAAAAAGGCCATTACACTGATGACAAATCCCTGTGAGATAGGTACAGAAACTGGGCTGGAAAATAATGCCTGAGGAAAAGATAAAAAAGGAAAGAATTAATTATTGTGTAATTAACAAAGGGAAATGTTATTTTTCTGGTTTTAGATTAAATGATTGTACCATTTACAAAAATAAGAACTAGTTTCATGTGAAATGAAAATGATGCATTTAAATTAGTTTGTAACTGTGATGGAGTAGTGGAGAATGAGCACTGCTTTTTCTGATAGATGTTTCTACTGAAAGAATTTCCATCATGCCGAGGGTTTCACTTTATGGTAAGTTACAAGGAGGGTTGGGTTGTTAAAAAACCCGATTTAATATGGTGATTGCTCTGATTTCTGTATTTCTAGTATGGAGATAGAAAATTTGGAGAATCTCGTGTGTAAAAAATGAATTGACTGGAATATATTAGACTAGAGACAAACCTTGCAATAGTGTGTGCTAGATGTGGCTTCTAAGCAGAGAACTGATTTTTCTGGCCTAACTCAGCTCATTTAGTTTTAGTTATGAATTGAGGAATGTATTTGGATTCTATACTTTCCAAGCTGATTTAATGACCATTGATTCAAGTAATCACTGAGACTGGCGTATGGAGAGTTTTATGATTACAGAATCACGGAATTTGCTGAGTTGGAAGGGACCCACAAGGATCATCAAGTCCTACTCCTGGCCCTGCACAGGACCATCCCCAAGAGTCACACCATGTGCCTGAGAGCATTGTTGAAATGCTTCTTGAACTCTGCCAGGCTTGATGCTGAGACCACTTCCCTGGAGGGCTCAGTCTGATGTCCAGCCTCCCTCTGTGTTTGATATGATAATGATTATTTTCAGTATTTCCATTTACTTTTGCAGTTAGCCAGTTTTTTTACAGTATTGCTTTCGGACTGAATATTGTAAATGATAGCACTGTGGTTTTGTGATAAGATTTAGGGATTTTGACAAATATGGAGATGTTTTTGTAAGCAATATGACCTTCCATGCCAGAATTAGATTTTTAGATGGCATAAATATTTTTGTTTGTAGCTGTTATGCGCATTGCTGTGCTATACCTGCACATTTTTCCAGATACAGATCTGGAAAAACATTGAAGTTAACTAGAAATAGAAACATGTTGTAAATTATTCTATCACAGAACACGTCTGCTTTCTTTCCGTTTTCCCCTGTGTGAAATGCATGCAAGCCGAGGTCATTAATAATGTTGCAGGTTCAGACACTTAGAAGGTCAAAAATGCCAAATTACAGTGCAATCTTTTAACTATTTCAGAAGCTCCCAAGCTCCGCCTTGCCCTTGTCTCTGATCTGAAATATTCCTTCTTTTCTGTGGCTCTCCATTAAGGGTGCAGGTGAGGGTTGAATGAATGGCCCAGCAGAATCCTGGGCTCATGTTCTTCTCTCCTCTGGAAAAAAATGGTAGCCAGAAGTTCGTGGTGGCAGCTGCTGCTGGAAGAGTTTATTTGTCCTTCAGTACTCACCCTCTGGCTCAGGTTCGAGTATCTCAAGTTAATCAGGGTTCGCTGAAAGCAAAGTGCATCTGTTCCTTTGGCAGCAGTGTGCTACCCCTTCCTGCAGATCTGCAAGAAAATTGCCTCCAATGCAAGAGTTGTACCTTTAGGACTTGCAGCTGATGGTCCTCAGTTCAGCAACTGAAGATTACTAACAGATTAAAGGATGTACATGTTATCTTGGCTGTCCCTTAGTTTCTGTAGTCCATGGTTTTTTTTGGTCAAGGTTTTTAGTGTGGTAAGTCCAGTGAAGTAGCAGAAGGATTCTTTGTTGTCTCTGTCCATCAACCAGTTTGGTGTGAGTGACCAGCACAGACCATAAAATTTTGTCCAGCTGACTGAAATTTTTCATTTGGTCTGTTTTCTTTTTACTGGTTGTGTGCCAAACAGGCTATATAGTTGTGGAAAGAACTGCGTTTTTGTGGATTCCACCTTCTTTAATAAAGAACTGGGTCTTCAGCGGAGCTTGATACACTTCTATTTGAATATGCCATACAATCAGGCATGGAACATTTAATGCATAGAGTCCTTTTATTTTCTCTGGAAATTTAATTGATTTCAAACCTGTTGTTACTGAAGATGTTTATTTTTCCTCTTTGGTGAGTAGATCAGTGACTAACAGAGAGTGATAGGGGGTTTGTTTGTTTTTCCCTGATGTATAGAGAGCTTTCCAGGAACATGTGAAAAACTGGATTGGATGTCTTTCAAGAAAATACATATATTGAAAACAGATTTCTTTACATGTGACTGCTTTCTTTTGGGATAGCTAAAGTTTAAATGCTTTGCCTGTGTGTCATTTTTCTAATGCACTTACCATTGTACACTGTATGGTTTCTGGGTCAGGCTCAGCTACTGGAAGAATGTTTATTTCCTGCCAAGTAATTCTTCAACAGAAACTACTGGGTATCAGTCAAGGTTTCATTGTATAGGGCAGCTATTCTTAGGAAAAACTTCTCTTCTTGTAAGAAGGGAAAACAATGGGCATCCCAAGATGTTATCTGAGACATTCTGGCTGGATTCAGGACAAAAGAGTCTGAACTTGTCTTTCTTTTCCCTTTATACTCCTGTCCCCTTCACCAAATAAGTAAAGATGTTCTTTAAGTTTTCAGATGAATGAAAATAGTTGAAAAACAGATAACAGCAGTAGAGGATTTTGCTGGTGAAAAACCCCCATGATAAGTTGACTATTTTGATTACTGAAAAAAGAGCTTCTGGCAATTTCTGTGATTTCAGGTTATGGGTATCTAGATAAGACTAGACATGTTTTACTTTCCTTTTTCCAAGTATCTTAGTAGAATGAAAGAATTGCGCTTGGTGCAACTGCACTAAAACGAAATGCACTTGAGCCAAAACAGTTGCATGAATACATGGCATTTTGTTTTGTGCTGTATTTGTTGTTTCAGAAATTACCATCAAATTCCAACTTTTTTTTGCCATGCATAAAGGTTTGAGTATTTATTCCTAGTATGTTTACTTATGCTTTATATTAAAGCTTGAATGAAGATTTTTTTTTTTTTTTGCTATTTACAGTATTTTGACCTTTTTTAATTGCATGTGCATATATACATTATGGCACAATTTACTATCAGCAAAATGCAAATGTATTCTCTATGGTAGGTAAACCCAAGTCTACCAGCAAAAGAAAAAGTACAGGATATTTCTGATAGATTATTCTTTGTGAGCAGGGTGTTCCAGTTGGAATACAAAGTAGATCAAATGGGTCATAGTTATGAAAGTTTATGACTATACCCAAACTAACAATTATATAATGCATAGAAAAAATAGTAAATTAAAGGGTTTAGCATGACTATCTCCTTCCTTTCTTGGCCCTTCTGAGGAAGAACTGCAGCTCTCAAAGAATGTATCTGTTATATATACACAAATGTTTGATGTAACTTGCACTGTATAACAACTTATTGTAATGTCTGATGGGGCTGGGGAGGAAAGATTGCACCAAAGCACAGTTTTCTAGTGCATGAACTGTCAGATCCTTATTAAAGGCTGCAAGCAAGATCCTCCTTTGCTGCAAAATTGACACAAACTTTGTTTAAAAAAAAAGATTATTTGTGTATACTTTTAAAGGGAATAACAACTTTAAGTGCACCAAACTTGAACCATGTTAGGAAATTATCTAGTTGTAATCTGTCTGGAAAAGAATATTGCAAAGTTCAAGTCAAGTGCTGACAGTGGAATCAAGCCTGTGTGCAGATGCCTCAGAGAAAGCTGTCCTGAAAAAGCCCCTGCTAGCAGTACTCTCAGCCTAGAAACTTTAAGCTTTTAAGTATTTGGTGAGAAATTCTTGGTGCCAAGAAATTTCTTTAGCTGTTTAGTGGGGAGAGGGAAAAAAGAAGTATCAGAGAAGAATCCATGTTCTTTATTCATACTCAGTACTATTGATTGCTACTTACAGTCTTGAGAGCTGGAGCATTTTAACTGAAGAATTCATCAAGGTCAGCTACTAGAAAATTGCTATGGGTGGATAGTGCTGAAGTACTGGCAGACCTCCTGTTTTTAGAGATTGGAGAGATTTCTCCATTGAGTATGGTGCGAGGGAAAAATAAGCAAAGTATTAGTTAGGAATTAGTCTGCTGTTTAAAAAAGGATTGCTCTAATTTGAGAGAATGTGCATAGAAAAATTTTGTTTTCATTTCAGTTAAAGGAAATCAGTGTTTTTCCTTATGTGTGTAAAGCTGCTAGAAACTGGGACCATTTTCCATTCACGGACCCAGGTATAACCTGGCTCAGTGAACACTGTATTTTCTATCACTGTAGTGACTGCATACTATCCAGAAGTTTTACCAAAGCATTGAACAAAGTAGGTAAAACACTGCTTTCAATGCAAACAGACTTAGGTTTGAAAACGTGCATCCTAAAGTCTTCTACTTGAATGTTTCAGTTAATTTTATTTCAAGTTACATTATCTTGTTAGTAGTTTTTCTCTGTGAAGCATCCTGAAATCTGTTCAGTTTCTGTGTTCCAGACAACCTGTGGACTTTTATTTGCAATACAAAGTAGGCAGTCAGTGCTATACAACATGGTAAAGTAAGTTTTCATAAATTTTAAACCAGATTTAGTTCCTGGGGAGCGATGTGATACACAGTCCTCTAGCTGGTTTAAATAAACACACAAATTGAGGTAAATCCTAACAAGCAATAATTTGATTAGAAAAATGACTGAGAGGGTGAATTTACAAAATGAGCAAAAATATGAGTCTTCAAGGCTGTAAGATTTTAATGAAACTAAGACTTGTATTTTAATGAGGTGCAAAAAAGAGGCACTATTTTTGTGCATTTAACCCTTATCTTCTGCAGAGTTCTCACAGAACATTTTTATCCTCCTGAGAATGTGAATCATATGAAATCTCCAGTAAGTAGTGGTCTTCAGCTTGGCATTTTTGCACAGTGTAAGAAATGGTCTATTTAAGCTTCCATGAATAACAAATTACAATTTATAATAGTGATAATTGTAATAAATTTTCCTTGAGTATTTAATGTCATAATTCCAGTTTTAAAATTAGATAAATGAGTGAGAGATTTCTTCTTGATGTTGAAATGCATCCTTGCTTAATGGTTTTTGCTGTGTGTTTTGACGCCTTAGTTCTTAGCTATTCAGAGATGGTTTCATTGTTTGACAGAAATAGATAATTTATGATCTTTTAAAGGGATAGCTTATTATTTCCTTTAAGTCATTTTAGTTTAAAAGCAACGAAGTTCTGTCTGAACTGTCAAAATGCTGTTTTGAATAATGGATGACTGTAATATGATCCAATGAACTCGTTTTGTATCTATTCCTCTAATGATAAAATTGAAAATCAATAAAGTAATCACTATTTCATCATAATCTGTCATGATGTTTGAACTAGGTCACAAATTGCTCTCTCCCATTATGCAAAACTTTACCGCATTATTATATGAAAATGTTTAATAGTTTCATCATTTCTGGCATTTCTTCACTGGTAGCTTAAGTTTGACCATTGGATTTTAGAAATCTGGATATGTCTCAGTTTGTCCTGGTGGTCTTGGTTTCAGGAGGTCTTGGGTTGACAAGGAGCTGTTGAAGAAAGTATGTTGTTTGAAATGTAAACATTTGGTTGAATGCTTTTTAAAGTAAGATTATCAAAGGAGTGTAACTCAAGATCTAATTACATATCCACAAAATACTAAAATAGTTATAGTACTAGAAAAACTTGGAATACCTAATACATAATTCCAAGGAAAGCAATATAAAAAAAATCTAATTATTCTGCATATTTAATTATCTCTATTTGTCATCTGTTTTCTAATAGGCATACAGTTCTCTGAATTTTGGACACTGATTATGTATATTGTTGGTTCGCGGTCAGCTCCTCTCGCCGCGACACCCCGAGCGGTGGCGTGCTGGGCGGTGAGAGGGAAGAGAACGGGCGGCCGCTCCCCCTTGTGAGCTCTGCGGTCCCAGTTATCGGCGCGGGGACAGATGGCAGACGACACGGGACTTGGGGGGTGAACAGGATGGATTCATTCAGCAAGCCCCAAGACCCTGCAGGGAGGGCGAGCAAAGGTTTTATACTGTAAATCAAGAGGTGGAGTATAGGAACAGCAACCAATAAGGGTAGGGCTAGGGAGGAGTTTAGGGCAGGACTAACATAGCACAAACCTATCAGGGGGACTAGGGAGAATGACAGGGAGTGCTCTGGAAGCAGGGAAGTGGGCTAGAGGGACTGACAGGGAATGTTCTGGGGAAAGGGGCAAGGAGAGGGAGGATTGACAACTTGGAGAGGAGGGGTGTTAGGGAAGAGCTGGGGAAGATTGGCAACTGGAGAAGGGAGGAGGGGGGGATATGAATTGGCATTTTAACAAATATCAAATTAAAGAAAAGCACACCACCGCAGTATATGTTCTTCAGGAAGAATGAAGGTTTTTTTAGTACTTTTCTATGTTAATATAATATTGTGTACACTGTTGTGGAACAAGGTTGTGACAGTTACTGTTATAATACATCCCAAATTAACTTGGACTGTAGTTCTTTCTTCTGCAGCATTTTTTAGACTTTATTGTTAGAAAATGTAACTTGACAGAAGACAACTTGAAAAATAATAAAGCTAATTAATGTTTTGAAACTTCAATAATTATTTAGATTTTCCTATTAAACAAGTATTTTAATATCATTACCTCAAAAAATATTTTAAGGCATTTAGAATTAAGTCTTAAATTGTGTGAAAGTTTGAATCAATTAATCAATGAATCTGTGGAAGTTTTAGAGAAGTCTGTACATATTACAGGATCCACAAGAGCATAATGTTCCATAAACTTTAAAAAATGCCCACTTTTTTTTCATAAATACTAAGCAGTAGAAACTGTTTGTGACACCAACTTCTGTAGTAGGAGATCAAGGGAGCTTTTTGATAATAAATTTTCCTATTCATTTTTGAAGTAAGCTTATGAATAAAATAAGAACAATGTAATTCCACAACCAGAGTTACACATGTAGTTGCTTGGTATTTTTACAAAGCTTTCCTCTACTTTGTTTTTGAGTAAATAACGCAGGTGAGCTCAGTTCAGTTTGAACTGTACACCTGCTAAGTTATTAGGAACCATAGTACAGGTGAGAGAACTGACTTGTTTTCCCTACAGATGTATTTTTACCTCTTGGCCTGCTTTGTTTCCAGACACCTTTCTTCCAAGCAGCTGAACAATTCCAGCTATGTCTTGGTGCTGTCAGGCCCTTCTGTGCCTGACACAATGCCATGACCCACCAGGCAGTCCCACAGCTGTTGTCCATACTTTGATACTTTAGCAAGTATATAAATTGTTTGAGTAGCTAAGGGAACAGCTAGAATTCAAGAGCGAGAGACTTGTGACACCAGCTTACTGCTTATAAGTCATCCAGAGGTAATGTACAGAAATGGAAGAAGCACAAGGAAAATGGAAGTGGTTGTCTAGGTGGAATGTGGAAAGGTCAGGGTGTTTTGTGGAATTTTCAGGAGTCTTCAGGCTTGGAAGAAATTGAAGAAAAATAACTCTAGAATTACAAGAATTTAATGCAAAGTGTGTCTGGAGTTTCTGTGTTGGAAAAGACTGAAAGGCACTTTTCATTCATCTAATCAAGCTAAATCCTTGTCAAATACGGTAAAAACACATGAGAAGCAGACAGCTTTGAGGTACTAGAGAAGGGCAAAAGCAGGACAAGATAATGCCACAGACCCCTAATCCCAGTCAGATGGGATTAGGTGATGGATTAACATAGTGGTTTATGGCTGGTGTGAGCATTCATGTCGGGAGGACTTCATGGGTAGACTATCACCAGAGAAGTCCCAGAGATATTAACTGGGGATTGATTCTGGCAGCCTGACAAGTTTGAGAAGCAGAAGTCTAGAAAGAACTTAACTATCTTCCTGCCTATAAAATCATAAATAAAGAGGAATATCAAGGGTAACAGGATAAATCAAAGGGTATGAGGAAATAAAGGAAGGGTGGCGATAGTAGTACTGGTAAATGCATAGCAAATGGTCAAGTAATAACATGGTAAAGACTAGCGTTTTTAAATAAGGTTTGGTTGGTTGGAAACAGCTGGATGCCTGGGTAGCAGTAGGAAAAGGCAGGAAAACAAACAAGCTATGATGATTAACCCTGTGAAGCAAGCTATTGCTTGGATGAAGGAAATCGGGTGGAACAGTTGTGACTGGAACACTAAAACTGGAAAATTCTCTTGGAAAAGATAGGTAAAGGAAAAAGCAGTGCAGTTACACTGTATGTTACTGATACGAAAACTTGGGAGGAAGTGAGATAAAATTGCATGGATAAAATGGAGGTTTTATTTGGGCCAGCAATGTTTATTTGGATAGGAGCAGTTGTATCTTCGGTGGTTTTGAGATGGGAGATTCAGATGGAATTAAGTAGTTGCTGCACAAGCAAGGCGTTATACTGTTTCCAGTGAGTTTTTGACAAGTATTAAATATCCTGCTCTTTTCAAAAGATTGGAAATTGGGGCTTTTTTGTTTGGTTACAGGGGGATTTTTCCCCTAAGTAAGCTTGGATCAGGACATCCTTCAGGTGAAATGGATGGGAAAAAATGTTTGCATATAGTTAGTATTACATGTAAAGGGCATTTTTTAAAGCAAGTAAACTTTTGAATCTGGAATAAAGAGGCTAAGAATAGAAAGAAACATGTGAAATTGTCATTTATTTACCTTAGATACAAAAAGCAGTCTGAAGATTGTATTTTAACTAAAGGAACAAATCTTTAGGGGAGAGATTTCAGACCAATTGGATGAATAACAAATTTAAAAACTGTACTGTACATAGGTTGAGAAATCAAACAACATAATGTTGTGGGAAAAGGACAACTCAGAAAGCATAAGGGTGTAATAGTATTTCCAGAGATGAAACACAGAGATAAGGTCTGGCTAAAAAGAAAAAGTTCTAACTCAGTCAGCAGCTGAAGATAAGGATGGTAAAACATGTGGAGTTGATGAAGAGATTGAAATTTGATCAGGCTTGAAGATTAAAGCTGATATTTTATCTTGAGGACCTTAGTGGTGTTACACATATTTTGAACATACAAGCAAAGCAGGAATATACAATGGGAATGAACATAGGAAAATGATGTCCAAGGTGGGAAAGTCCTTTACAAGCTTCATATACTTCAGTTGTGGATAATTACCAGCCGAGATTGATTAGAAAAGTGATTAGACTGAGATCATTTCAAATTAGCATGGTGTGCTTATTCTAAACAGGCTGCCGATTGTACTGCTTAATCTCAGAGCAGACATTGGAGTGTGAGGTGGGGAAAATGTGTTGCAGTTTCTAGAGCTGTCTTTTCCTACTTTCATGTGGCAGTAGCATAGTCTTTGCTCATGATATAAAATTCCATCAAAACTACCTGGTTTTGTTGTTTCCATACTGGATTAAAGTGTCTCTATATTGTGTTTTTTTACTTTAGAACTCATTGCTATGACAGTTTAAGCCTTGGGAAGAGGGTGTGTTACATGGTGGGAGAGGAACCTGTTAACATTTTTAAATATTGCTTGTGGAAGAACTCATATCATTTAGAATTGTGAATTTTGATAGGTTTCTGCTCTATTTCTATGTAACAACTTGCAAGGCAGGAATCTGAGTCTCAAGTGAAACTAAGTCACAAAATCTTTCATCTGACTGTGTTGCAAGTATTCTGTATTTACATATTTTTTTATTACAGCGTATTTATGTTGAAGGTTATTAATGAGAAAGACTGCTCACTTGATAGTACTCAGTTGTTGAATTTATTGATTTATTGTTCTATGATCTAATAAATGTTAGATATTAGCTGTACAATAATGTTAGAACTCTCATTTTCTTGCCATTATACAACCCAAATATTATTTCTTCAAGCATTACCCAGAAACACAGAATTCAAAGTTTGAGTAACTTCTTTTCTATACTTCAATAGTAGGCAGAACTGTCAGAGCTTATTTTTTCAATGTATTAAAGAGTGCATTAACCATGGATTTTTAGGACTTCTGAATTCACTGCTATTTACTCTTCTTAAGAAATGTATAATATTCATAAGTTCTACATACATTTTCAGGTTTTGCTAGAACTCTGAATTGAGTACAGCATTGGTTTTTGGAAGGGAGAGAATTCTTCTTGTTGTCAATCATATTCTCCTCTAAAACGTCATTTACATTAGGTTTTTCTGCTTGTGAAGTGCACAAAAGATGTGGCCACACATTTTAAAATAAAATACATTTTTCTGAAAAAATGTTTTTCTTTGTATTTCATCTTTTCTGTTGGAACAATAGAAATTAGAAAAAGGGGTGGCAAAAAGTTAAAAAAACTATTTTGATTCACTTAAAACATTTCTTGCCTTTCATTTCCTGTACTCCTCAAAAAAATTATTTTGCAGGACATATTTAGGAGTTTCCTCCTTTTCTAAGGCTGAGAGCAATTACTGTTTTTAAATTTTCTTACTGTATTTTACTACATTGTTTGTTCTTGTAAATGGGTACCCAAGGAATTGGATAATTTTTTGGTTTAATTTTTTTACAACAGAGTATAGAACAATGTGTTTCTGCATTGCATTAGAACATTTCAGCAGAACTAAAACAGAGAAATATAATGTATTATATAGCTTGTATTCAAATAAGTTCCAAAATTCAATAATATTACTTTAAAAGTTTTATTTTAATCTGACTCTTTTGGTTTACCTGAAACTGTGTAAAAGAATGCAATTTTATTAGTATGTCATTTTCCTTACTACAAATACATCTCAGCCATTTGCTTGGCATAGTTTTCTGTATAATCTGTAGGAACAGGCCTCTAGAGATAATTTTACGAAAAAGAATGTGAATAAGATGAAATATGTGAAATATTAGTATTTAAAATTAGGAGGTTAAGCATCAAGTTAGAGCCTAAATTATTGCTGCATGTTGTGATTTCTTATTAAAAGAATGAAGCCACTTAGTAAATCCCATTAACATCAGTAACAATTAAAATATGCTTAGCACTTTGAATCACAGAATTGATTTTTATGCAGCTGTCAGTTGCATTATTGATATCAACAATTGGGTTTAGAAAGAGAGAGAAAGAAGTGATCCTATAATTTTTTTCCTTTTGCTTGGGAATCTTTGCATTCATTTTGAGAAAGCTGAGAAAATTCTGACCTGTGTAGCACCATGTGTAAGTCTTTGATTGAGTTATTAAAGAGACTTGGATGGGTAAATCATATGAACACAAGTAATTTAATATTCCCTTATTTATATATATTTATATACATAAATATATATATATTCATATATATATATATATTTATATATGCTGTCCTTAAATTTGCTACTTAATGGTGACTGGCATTTGAAGAGACTTTCTCCCTTACCTTAAAATTTCTAACCACCTTTCTGGCTGTAGCCTTCTTTAATATTGTGCAGTTTTTTGCTATTGAATTTTGATTTAAATAGCTTTGTAGTGGGTTTTCAGAGAAAAAAAATAATGGTGCAGTTTTTCTCCGTGAAAGTTACCGTTCTCTTTCAAAGGGCTTCAGAAGAAAATATTTCAACAATCCAAAGCTCCACCAAAAGAAAGAAAATAGCCTGAATTGAATTGTATGCCAAGTCACAATAATTTATTCTGTATTAGAGCTGTTTCCAAAACCATGGTCCACTTTAATATGTTTGTCTTTCTCTTTTAAATAAGAAATGTCATGCCTAAAGCACATCAATTCTGTCTTAGGGGAAAAGTAGCTTAAGCACTGAAATGCGTTAGGCAGAGTCACTTCAATAGTTGATGCAGTTTGACTCTGCAAGTGTTTACTGGAGATTGTAAATTTGATTCTTATTCCTGATATTGATTATAGCTGATTATAATTTCTCCAGTATGTAAAAAATGCCTAGAATTCTGAATACTTTGAATTTGTAAGGGATTTAGGTTGATTAAATCTGAGTAAATATTAAATCAGTATATACTTTGCATTTACAGGCACTTGCAGACCAGTTTGAAAATACAAATACATCAGTATCTGAACGCATGAAGATTTTCTACTGTTGTCAGGTGCCTCCACACTGGGCCATACAGGTGTGAAACAATCCTATTTCAATCTTTACTTAAGAGTCTGTGGTGATTATTTTTGATGCTGCATCACTCCAAAGTCAAGTGAGTGTGATGTGACTTTGAGTTGAAACCCTGTAGAAATAGAGATCACCTAACATACACTAGGTGTTTCTGGAGAGAAGTCAAGTTCTACATTGCTTTGTCTTTTTCTGACATGCACAGGAGTAATTGCTTTTTAGTGCAATTCTTTATTTTCCTTTTTCCTCCAGTACAAAGTAGACTAAAACTTGCAAGATTCAAAAATATTTCCTATTAAAATAAACTTGCCACTGTCTTGCCTTTTATTACTGGTTTACTTATGCTACTGTTACTTGCATCTTTCTTGTCTTTTAAAGTTCACTTTGGGAAGTTGATCATGGTGAAATCAGCCAGGTTGAGAGTCAATAATACACTGAAGAACTTGAGCCGAGAAAGCTTTTTTTTTTTTGAGACAGTCGTCCCCTCTTTTACTAATACTGACAGGATTTTGTTATACCCATAACTACACTGTTCATTTTCTAGAACAGAAATCTACACACTGAACACACTGAAGTCTTATCTGATGATGCTGTATTTAAAAAACTCAAGAAAACTGTTAACATTGCATACCTCCAAAGGTGTTCATGTTGGTTTACTTTTAATGGTGTTTTATTCCTTTTTGATTTCCAATCTCACTGCATGTTGTTTTAATCGATCATATCTTCTCCAACCATTCTCAAGATTTTCTACATAACCTTTCACAGGCACTTGCAATATAACCATCAAATATGGTTTTCATTTCCAGTTATCAGAGTGGCATTTTCAATCCAAGCCAGTTTTCTAAGCCAAAGATAGAAATGCTAAAATAGGGATTTATAATGAAAGATGACTCAATCTTCAAGTCATAGTAATGAAGACACATTGCATATATAAATTTTAACAAATATAACTGAGCAAATTTAATTAAACATTAATGAGATTTAGTTTTAGCCAATGGCAAAACGTTTTTCATAAGTGATTAATACCAATCTAACAAAGAAGTTTTCAGAGTTTTTTACATATTTATATCAAAGAATTGTAGTTAGATGTTAATTTTTTTTTACTACTAGTCTAATCCACTCTAGTAACTCCTTGGATTTGCAATAGATACTGAACCCAAAGAAATAAAGATAGGTTCATGATATATGTAGACAATTTCACAGAGTGCATTCAGGATCACCAAGTCCACTGCAGAGGTTAACTATGTGGAGCATAAGTAGCTGTCCATGCACAGAATGCTCCCATTTATTTTTGCAAACCTATTTGTCTGTCACACACAGTACATGTGTTTAACCTTTCTTCAAAGGTTAAACCCTAGTTGCAATTTTAATCTTCTCTTAAAAAATAAAGACCAAAGATGACTTTTCAAAGTAATGAAAACATTCCATGTTTGTTTTAAAATTGAAGATATTACTCATTTATTTTCATTAGTACACTGAAATAATAGCTGAATTTTAAATAACAAAGAGGCTGACTGAACTATGAGGAAAACTCAACTAGGGAGTTGAACCTAAATTCACAATTGGTTTGGGTAAAAACGAACACCCTTTGGAAGTGGCTGTTGGGACAGTGATTCTCACAGCTACTGGACAGAATTGTGTCAGAGCCTTTCTCTCCATCTTTGTTTCTCCACAGGTGCAGATTGCTAGAAGGGGCTTTCCCTTCTTTGACCTCTGTTTCCCACTCAGCATTCCCAACATCCTACTGCAGCTTTTCTCCAGCTGCATGGGCCTCATTTAAGGGCTGGAAGTACATCTCTGTTAATTCATTCTTGCCATGTCCATTTCTGGTTTTGTATTATATTGTTAAATTGTTCAAAGCACAACTATTTTTATTCAGTTGATGGGGGGTTTTTGAGGTATATACACTGTTTGAGGTTCCAACCTGAAGTTTCAGGAGAATAATTCCATATTATCTGTCTGCTTCTTGTTGATGTCAGAAATGCCTCTAACATCTTTTTAAATTGTAGGCATTATTTACTATTTTCAGTTACCTGGAATTTCTTACCTTTTCAGCGCCAGCTTGCAAACTTACTCTTTGAGCTGGGATGCACCAGCTCTGCCTTACAAATATTTGAGGAGCTCGAAATGTGGGAAGATGCAGTAATCTGCTATGAAAGAGCAGGACAACATGGAAAGGTAAGAAAAATGTTTTACATAGCTGAGATCCCATCTTGAAATAGCATCTGAAAGCTGAAGGACTGTCTGGACACTCACTTCTACAGGGGTGTCAACACAGGAAAATCTGCTTAGGAAAAATGGACACCTGGCATAAGAGCTTGTCATAACCTGTGAATGCTAGAAGAATTGACTTGGAGTAATAACCACATGAAATAGAAGTTGATAAATAAGAAGCAACATAGAAGTGTATAAATAAGAAGCAATTTGAGATGCAAAGAAGATTGTGATAGTGATCACTGAAAATATTCAAGGATTAACTACTATGGATAAACAACAATGTGGGCATTTCAGGAAAGCGGCAGCCGTCATTCATGATGGGAGTCTTGAAACTTTGTCTGAAGGGGATATTAATTTTCTTTCCCACTTGATTTCAAACTATTCACTGTAGTTTTTAAAAACACTTTAAATAGAGTAACATCAGTGTTTGATATATTTAATTGCTTAATGTTAACATATTCAAATTACAGAATCAATCACTTGAGAAAAGAAGTGTGGTGTAAGATTAAAAGACTTGTTAAGTCTGTTGATGTTTTCCTGAACTTCTCCATCATTTCTTTAGCACTTCTACCACTGTGTGTCATCAGCTTCAAAGACAGTTAAAAGCCATCACCTAACTCTGTGTATCAGTGACATAACTGTTTAAAATTGCTGATAACAGGCTATATTAGCCTTCCTATTGCTGATTATTTTGCTTTTACTATTAGAGCAATGGTAGGAAGATCTTAGAAAATCATACCTGGAAGCAATGCCTACTTTTATGTAACTAAATATGTTCTCTTTCTGGTTCAAACTCTCACACAGGCTGTAGCAGGATCTTAGGCTATCAAGCAGTATTTTCAGAATTAATATAGATATTCAGAAATACTCAATTTCAGACAAAAATAGGGTTTTTTCTTTTCTCCCCTCCCTTTCCCTGTTTGGTGTATGGTAGCATTAAATGTATGGATGTACATGTGCCTTTATGATACCACAAGCACAAAGACTATGCTCTAATATAATTTAAGCTTAATGAATAGAGATATATAATTTCAATTGATAGGAAAAAAAGCAGAATGCCTTATACTTACATGTTTTTTTCTAATTGTCATGCATTAAAACCTAGATTTTGCTCATTATAAACTGAACAGATATGTCTTGCTGGCAAATTCTGTGCCACATTATACATGCCTTGGGGATAGCATGCTAATATCACAATCTTCTCAGTACAGTGGAGAAATAGAGGTCAGTATTTTCCATTTCCTGGAAATGCATTCTGTCCTAGTTGCATTCACAAACTGCCCTTAGGGAGTTATGAAAATGGAACTCAGAGAATAGGACAGGATATCTGACACAGGAAACTGCTTAGAAATGCTTTCAGAATGAGGGATTGTGTTGTGCTTTGGAAAAGAGAAAATGCTGTGTAAGTATAGAATAACAGTATTGCTGGAAAAAAGCTAGTTTTGGACCAAAAAAGACAGAAAATTAGAAACATGTAGCTGTGCACCGAGGGGAATGAATATCTATGCACTTTATTGCAAAATGTTCAGAGTGTGAGCTGCATATATTTACCAAAGTGTTTTGATGTTTTTAAACCTGGTGGTTATTTTTGTAGAAATGCACAAAAGTGTACTGGAGTGGTGTGTTTACCACTAGATTTTCAAATTATTAATGAGCTTAGCATATATCTGTGCAAAAGAACAAACTGTCTTTAATAAACTTCTGTATGTTTTTCATTCACAAATGCTTTTATATAGAAAACCTGAATTTAAGTAATGAAAAATCTAATAAAAGTGCTAATATCAGCAATACCAATGTGATGAGTACTTACACATCAAAGTAGTTCCTTTCCTCCTATTTTAGAATTACCTGCTGAAAAAAACCAGAGTATGTAGATAAAGCCATGTGAACCTCCACATTCTGCTGTTAGAAAATATGTAATTCATTTGCTTATAAGAGGGCCATGTAGCAGTAAAAATTTTGCAGAGTAAGATGTAAGTAACATTTAGCAAACTTTTTCAAGGATTTGTTACTGTTACTAGATTGGCTCTATATTAATTTGTTTTATAACTTGAAAAACATAGACTTATTACATGAGTCAACAAGAGTAATAGAGTTCCAAGCAATAAGCAAAATGGCACAGAACAAGGAGAAGAAACTATTATAAAACCTGAATGCACAGTATATTGATAGTTGCAGTGGCTTTCTGATTCAAGTATCCCTTTCTGACTCATTGTATCCCTTTAACAGACTTGTTGCAAAAGGAGACATGGCCGTGTGTTTAGTGAGAACTGGTGTTCAAAAGTGCTCTTCTCCCTTTTAACTATGAGAAGTATCCAGAGATCTCAAGAGTATTGTTAACATTGGACAACTCTGTCTAAGGTTTAAGAGGTCTCTTCCACCTAACAATGGTGCTATTTCCCTGCTAAAAGAAAAAGAAAGGGTGAACCAGAGATGTGACTTTTCAGTTCTTCCACTTGAAGTAAAGCCTTTCTCCCTTGCAAGAATTCTGTAACATGGTAGCAGCTGACCTTTGATAGATTAATGAGATCTGCTATTTGCCATTAGATGGATATTCCATTTTGCAATAGCCTGTTTTCAGACCTATCTCCATTCTATCATCTCGTGAAAGTATACAGCATGGTACAGAATCTGGTTTTAGATCAACATATCCCAGCAATGCATTTCTACGGGGTTATTTTTCTTGTCTTGCATGACACAGATATCTCAAAACATTTGAGTGAGGAAACAATTATGGCAAGATCTCAAAAGCCCACCTTTAAAGTCAGGTATGACTTCCCAGATGTGAAGCATTACTACACTGATTAGTGCATGAGCTCATTCAAGAACTTGATTAATTTCCATTCTACATAGTAACAGTCATAGAAGGCAGATAAGCATTCCTGTATATTGTTACAAAGCTAAGAAAGAGGAATAAATGTCTTGCTCAGGGTCTTGCATGAAATGACAGAGAAGATGAAATGAAAACCTAAGAGCTTTCCTTTTCTCTCGCTGCCTATTTCCATGTTCCTCTATTCTGCTTCTTCATGCTACTTATCTGTTAGCCAAGCAAATTATGTGCAAGCAGAAAAAAATAAGACTTTCTAGGAAATACTTTGAACTAGCAAAGGAGTTATTTGTAAAATAATAGAACTGGTAGATCAGTGAAAAGTGAGGCTAATAGAATCTTTTAGGAAATATATAAAATAAAAATATAGGAATGCAGGATGGGATGGCAAATGGATGTTTAAGGTTGGGAAGCCAGATGCAGGATGATGTCGCGGTGGTCTCTTAATGGTCCTCTTGCCCGGCACCCTCAAGCACCGTGGGCAGCAGGGCCCACCTCTCCTGGCCACAGCGGGCAGGGTCAGTGACCCGTGGGTTGACGACCACCAGAAACAAAAGAGGCAACAAGCGACTTTGGCAGAAGCGAGGGGGTGTCCTCAAGGACGCACCCGTAATCCAAGTTTGTTGGAGACACACGCGGCAGCCACCTCAGCTCGGAGAGCGAGGAGCACTCGGTGCAGGGGATTATAACAGGGGGTGGAAACGTGGCGTGGGGGAAGCAGCCATCCAGTGGGGGAACACGGGGGAACGGCAACCAGGGGAACAGGCAGAGGGATTGTCCATTGGGGTATGGGGAAAGGAGGGAACCCCAGAGACCAGCCCATCACTCGAGGCCATGGATGGAAGATTCTAGATGAGAGGAGGGGCCTCAGAGTGACGGATGGGCCCCCGGGGCAGGGTCCGGGGATGATCTTAACACAGGTTTTCAATTTAGGGGGGAGGGAGGGAGGATTGACAGGTGGAGAGGGAGGAGGAGGAGGAGGGAGAATGGACCATTTTACAAAATCAATGGGGGGAGGAATTAACCATAAATTGGGGGAAACCCTAAACACAACCCAACAGGATGAATCATGAACTTGGTGTCCAGGAGTCTGTGTAGTGAGTAATGAAAAAGCACCACCTTTTGTTTAAACTAGGCCTCTCTTTACTGATTGGAGATTTTTGTGAAGCGTTGCCTATTTAATTCCCATACCACTCATAGTAGTTCAGAAGACAAGATAAGAGTGTAAATCTTTCTTGTGTTTAAATCAACTGACTTTTGAAGTTAGTATTGAATTCCATCCACCCTGCAGACTGTGCTGTGAAAAACCAGTGTTGCACCTGATTCAGTCAATAAGAATACAGCTCCTTTTTTTTTAAAGTTATATTTTAATTGATAATTTTAATATAATATCTTTCTAAATTTAGGTATAATTTTCAGTTAATTAACATACCTATTAATAATTAGTATCCCTTTGATGAGTAAAATAAATCTTTAGTATTTCTTTCATGTACATTACATGCACTTTGTGAAAGATATCTTTCCTAATATTTGTTGTTAAGGAAAGATTTGTTTTTGCAGAAGCAGTGTTCTTAGCAAAGATTAAATGTGATTTTTGGAAAACATATTACCACAAAGTTAGGAGAAAGGATTTTTCTCTTTCTTTCTTTCTCCCCCCCAGCCACCCCAAAATCCTAGGCAAAATGAAAAATCTAGTTTCAGAGAATTATGTGGTTTTCTAGAAGGCAAATATTTTGATAACAGAGGGGTTTTCTTTTAGTTTGATCTTTGTACTAGCCTTTAAAGATTTAAGTAATAAAAATGATTGCAACATGCCAGAGAGGCGATCAGATAGCTAATCAGATGAAGAAAAAGTCAGACTTCTGCTTATTTAATTCTCTGTTTTATCTTTGTGCTGAAGTATTTATGTTGGCAATGAATCATTGTAAGCTTAGACCAGAACATGATGTTTTTATGCTCTTAAATGTGAAACACCATTAGTTAGTGGTTGTCTTTCCAGTCCAGGCATTACCACATGATAGCAATCTGAGCTTGGGAGTGCCCTGCAGAGGAAGTGGTGAAGATGCAGCTTGCAATGCACTTTTCACCTTGTATCTCCTTATACAGCAACATTTCAATATTGTTTCTTTATGTGAATTGGATTAAAAAAGCCCACCTTATCTTTTGGTGTCTAATGTGGTTACTGCAAAAAATCAGCGCTCGCTCCTCTGGAAGAGAAAAATCTTCTTTAATGTCTGGTTTTTTAGTATGTTATAGCAACAAATGGAGGCAGTTAAGAGGAAGTAAAGGGCACTTTAACCAAATCCCTGGAAGCCAGGTTGAGTGGGGCTTTGATTTAACCTAGTCTTATGAAAAGTGTCCCTGCTCATGGCAAGGGGGCTGGAATTAGATGATACTCAAATTCCCTTCCAAACTAAAGCACTCTATAATTCTGTAAGTACAGGCTTCTAGTTAGACAAGAGTTTTCTAGTGCTTTGGCTGGGCTAATTCTAAATGTTAAATAATCGTTTCTTTGGCTTTTTTTACAGAGTTGCTTCACAGGCACTTAAAAACACTTGCCATCAAGTTATTTTCCTAATATTTGGCCACCAATTTTCTTAATTGGATTCTATTTTTGCTAATTTTAAGATTCTTCTGGAAATCTAAATTCTTTTTCACAGTTCAAATATTTGTGGAATTTACTGTTACTTTATAAAAATAATAGTAAGAATGAGATGCTAAAATTGCTATGTATTAAATATTTCAAAACAAGGTAAATGAAGCATTTTTCTCAAGATGATTTTCAGATAAGTTTGATGAATTTTACTGATTAGAGTAAAAGACTTTTCTTTGACCTTCAGATGATCTTTAGAGAAGCAAGCAATTCTTATGCAAGAAAAGCAGTAATAATTTAGATGCAGAGATGATGTCAGGTTTCCTTTTAGGTAAATGAGCTATGATAGAAAAATGTCTGGAGTTACAATGTCGAACTTTAATTCTGTGGCAGGCTGTGTTGGATTTTCTTGATGGCACAAGTAGAGCTTTTCTAAGAGAAAAATTATGCTGATCTGAATGGTGTATAGTACATTTTTGCAGTGGGGGACTGAGGTGACAGTTCTGTCTGAGTACCAGATCATCTGTCTGGTGTATTTATCTTTTCAAAAAGCCACAGAAAGCAGACTCTCTCTTGTTTAAAAGAGAAACAATAATTTTATTGTTAGAGCAAAGATAGTGGCCATGAGAAAAATAGCTTTTCAAAGTTAGTTACAGCCCATAATAGAAATCTGGAAGACACAGCCTGTGTCTTCTTTTTCATAAAGCTGTATATATTGTGAATGTATTTTATTTCAAGCATTTAGATAAATTTACAATTTCTGCATCTTATATAAAAGCATGGCATTTCCACAAACAACAGTATGAAAGTCGATGTGAGACACAATAGAATGGAAATCATTATTTTCAGAAAGGGCAATTAGAGAAAAGGGAAGGAGAGTTGTTGCAAGAGTACTTACTAGGATGCATAAAAATTTATAAATACAGATACCTAGGTGGTGCTTATACTGCATTGTTGTGAGTTAGGTGTAGGTTTGATGTCCAGGACTGAGATTTATTTTGGGGACGGAATACATACCTAAGATGTAAAGAAAAGAGTAAGCTTGTTTTTATGGTTTCCATTTTCCTTGGCGTGTTAAACCAAAAGCCACCATAGTGTGTTGAAGTATTTTTTAGACATAAGTTTGGAACCAGATTCTTTCTAGACTTTATCTTTGATGCTGTCTTGGATGAAGATACCGTTTCCTCACTAGCCCTACTTGTTAATCTTCAGCTGATGTTTGCAAAGTGCTAAAGCAGTATTTGTTCACATAGATAATTAACTGAAAAGAAATAGTCTCATTGTGCATTGATTTCTCTTTGCTCTTTAACAGGCAGAAGAAATACTCAGGCGGGAGTTAGAGAAGAAGGAAACACCAGGATTATATTGTTTGCTTGGTGATGTTCTTAAAGACCACCAGTATTACGACAAGGCCTGGGAGCTTTCCAGGCACCGCAGTGCCCGCGCCCAGCGCTCCAAAGGCCTCCTCCATCTCCGCAACCGGGAATTCAGGGAATGCGTGGAGTGCTTTGAACGTTCAGTACAGATCAATCCGATGCAGGTTGGGAAATTATGCACATACAGCTTTGGTTTTAGTTCATGGTTCAATTTTGAATGATGACACTTCTTTAAATGACTGTTCTGGGCACAGTTACCAAAATAAGAGTTTGTTACTATTCTTAGCAAAATTTTCTCTGTATTTGGAAGACTGGCTAAAAATGGTAGTATGAAGTGAAGACATCCTTTTGCATCCAGGTCTTTGCATGCAGGTAAATCTTTGCCTGTAGAGCTCTTTCAAAGAAATTTCAACAAGATGAAGCCAGTGCAAATTAATAACTACCATGAAGTAAATTATGAACAAAATGTAAATTATGAAATAAATTATGAAGCAAAACAGTTACAAGAAGAATGTAGATTTTAATGAAAGTTTTCCTTTACCCTATCTGAGTTTGCCCTGACTCTGAGTTACAAACTCTCATCTCTATATTTCACAGAAATATTTTTCGGGTGTTCTGGTCTGTCTTGTTCTGTAGTCACTGAGAAGCACTGTGTTATGCTTGTGATGACAGTAACTTGTATTACAGCAATGCAACAAAATTGAAACCATGGTGAAAAGAGTTCTGTTGATGAGGGTGGTTTCTCTTGCTGATCTTTGCAAGCTATTCTGCAGACAACTTTTGTAATCTTGTTTTGGTTTCTCAGCTGCCAGATCCCATCCCAATAAGGTTCACCCTGTGGAAGGTCTTCAGAAGTTAAAAAAGCTTTGTGGTTATTTGTATTTATAAATTGTTCTCCTCATAGCTATTTCTAGGTCCATGCAAAAGCTGGGTATTCCTCCTTCTGTTCTTTGCTCCTCAAAGGACACTGCTGAAGCTGCTGTTTTAAGTTTCATGTGACTGTCTGGACTTCTGCTTTAGAAAGATTTTAAAGGCCTCCAGACTTTCAAGTAATTTTCATTAAGCTTTTTTTTTTGTATTTTGCTGACGTATTTTATTCCAATGAATCAGAGTCCTATTCTTATACAAATGAACTCCAGATAACATATAAACATCTTTAGAATGGAAAATAAAATGACCAAAAATGCTCACAAAATATATATTACTCAGATAGGAATTTTATTTAAATCAAGAGGAATTCCAGATAATAAAGGGTTTCAGGAGATGGCCTACAGGGTCAAAACTGAGAAATATTCTGCTGAAATGCTTTTTTATTTTGTATCCTATCCAAAGAAGTTTAGAATGAAAGGAAATCCAAGAAAAATAGGCCAGTCCATATAGGAAAGTGAACATTTCCTCTTCTTGTTGCTTAGGAAGCTCTTTTTAAGATTCAGTTGAATTGTTTCAAACAAACAGATTGAGCAGTTAGATAGTGCAGATTGACATAACCATCTCCTAAATTCTGTCTGTATTCTGTAACTACAGAAATTAATTGTTTCCTGTTCCAGGACATATTGTGGGTCAAATGCAGAGTGGAAATTGATTCTAAATGCAAGGACTTTACCACAAGGAAAATAATAATTTATTAAATTATTAACTTGTTCCCAGAATTGTGAATAATTTATCAGGTAAACAAAGACTCCCTGTTACAAAGAAATTCTAATTTTTTGTGATTATTAGAACCCTTTCTGAAGGAAGAGACTTTTAGACTGCATCAAGTGATTCCCCAAAATACGTAATGGATAAAATCATTCTCTCTCAACCCTCCTTTAATCTTGTGTACTTTTTAGCCAGCCAGTCAGGTGTGGTTGAGAGCTTTGAGGTAGGTGTTTGCTATATAAGCCAATCACTCAATCAGTTTTGGGCAATCCACAAAGAAATGAAAGCCTTGCAGTTCAGATACACCTGAAACTTGTGTTCATTAGCACTGCTGCTGACAGAATTGCTTGTTCTTGTACATGACTGTGGATGACAGACATATTTCTCTTGTACTTTCACTATGAGCATCTTGCAAGGCTTGACAAACAATTTCAGAGGTCAAAGAGCTCCCACAGTCAGTTCTTCAGTGGTGAAAGCCTGCACAGTTCAGAAGTGAGACTATGCTGCTGTTGCTCATTAGATTTATAAGACATGCAGTGACTGTTTTTCCTCGCACCCTTTACAGAAGCACCGTTTAACTTGTATCCTGAGCTATAAAGTTGGAACTAACCTTCAATTTCATACTTGATCACTCTGGTCTCTGCCCCTGCTTTTTCTGTCCAGAAGTTACTGACCTAAAAAGAATGTAAAGGGGAGTTAATGAGATAGCAACCATGTGGGAGCACTGGTGGACAAAAGAGCCTTAAAAAATTAGATTGACTGTATGGTTATTTACTATTAGGATTGCCTGCTGAAATTTGAAAAACATGGTTTTTCTCTTCATGTGGAGTTTCTTCCTTGATTGATGAGTTTATGAATCATGAAAGTGACAGGTTGACAATGCTGAAAAGCAGGTTTTCATGTTTGTCCAGGCCAGATATAGTTGCTAATTCTATCTTCACCTATTTATCCACATGCTCCAGGGATGGACCATTCACTTACACCCTCATAAGCAAAAGTTTGTTCAATTCTGTTCTTAGAATCTTGAAGCTTGGCCACCAGGCTGCTGGGTCTGACAAAGATCAATGTCATGTGTTTGTATTCTGGGATCTAAGCTTTGAAGCAGATTAATTATAAATTTTATAGCACCTAAGTCAGGAGCAGGTATAAGTTGAGTTTCACAGACAGGAAAATGAGTTTGAAGTGAAGAGAACTGTAAAAATGTTTGCTGCACTATGCAATTAGTCTGTACAGGTAAAAGCTCCTTGTATATGAGCCAACAGCATTATCCTCAACCCTCTAATATCCCTGATTTGAAAAAAAATAAGGTAATGTTTTTGTGTTTAAATATTTGTTAAAATTTTCTTAGGAGAATCTGAGTTATCAGAGTTGGTTACTTCAGAAATAGTACCCAAAATACAAGAGAATATAAACATTAAACAGATACCTCAAGAAGTAATATGTTGTGCAATATGTAGTTAATGTAACCTGGTTTTCCATCTTCCTTTTTCCAACCTCTTTCCCTCTCAAAAAAACTTCCCAAGAAAATCTGTTGGGGTTTTTTTGACCTTGGCATATAGAATGGAGAAATGGCTGAATTTATTGCAGTAGGGTAGTAGTACTTGGATGATTTTGCAACACCTTATAAAATGTCCTGTTTTGTTTTGACTGCATGCATTTAAAATGCATAATGCTGTCAAAAAAATGTTCTGTTAATGTACTTAGGGTTTAATAATATTCTGAAATATGAAACTTTTATAAAAGGTAATACTGGTTAGGTTGCAGTTCTTTGAGAATTAACCATGTAGCAAATCAGGAACTTGCTGTTGAAGAGCTATGAAAATTTATTTTGCTGTAATTTATGCCATTATCGGATGCTATTTAGAGTAGAACAGACTATTTCAATTGGAAGGGACCTGCAATGATCACCTGGTCCAACTGCTGACCAGTTCAGGGCTGACCGCGTTAAAGCACATTTTTAAGGGCATTGACCACATGCCTGTTAAACACTTTACAGCCTTGGGGCATCAAACGCCTCTAGGAAGATTTGTTCCAGTGTCTAATTGCTCTCTAGGTAAAGAAATGCTTTCTAATTTCCAGTCTAAACCTCCCCTGGTGCAGCTTTGTACCATTCTCACACATCATACCACTGGACAGTAGTTCTGTGTGAGCCAGCAGTGAGCCCTGGCAGCCAAGAGGGCAGCAAATCCTGGGATGCATCAAACACAGCACAACCAGCAGGTCAAAAGAGGGGATTATCTTGCTATCTGCAGTTCTCACCTTTAGCACTGTGTTCTGGGCCCCACAATTTAAGAAGGATGTGAAGGTCCTTGAAAGCATCCAAAGGAGTCTACAAAGCTAGAAAAAGGGCTGACTGGAAGGAACATCCTGAGAGGAGAGGGCTTGTCTGATTTGGAGAAAAGGAAGTTGAGACTTGATCTCAGTGCTCTCTACTGCTCCCTGAGAAGGGGGAATGGAGAAGGAAGGTGCTGAGCTCTCCTCCCTGGTTTAATCTTTATTGATGAGAGATATTTGGTTGTAACAACTAAAGACTTTAAATGCGGGATTACTGAATTGGTAAAGGTTTGTTCTCTGTGCAAGGCATTACTTAAGTACATTTCTATCTCTAAACATTATGATAGAAACCTGAGATGGTCAATGTTCTGACAAATAGAAAGAATTGTAATTTTGAATTTATCCTGTTTGGTCATTTGAGATGTATTTTGTAAAATGTGATTACCTTGAAAAACATTTCCTAGTGTTTATCATCTGACCTAATTATAATAGTATAAAGTGAATGTGGATTTTTTACAAATGAAAGCGAAATATGCAAACCTCTAAATAACTATCCCTTTGTTCTGAAAATGAAAATGGACTGTTAAAGAGCACTTCACAAATGGTCAAATGGTCTTAATGAAGTCAATACCTTTGTTTATCCATATTTATTAAAACTTTGAACCGAAAGTTTTCTCTAATCAGCATACAGGATACTACTTTTTCCAGTACAATACCATCATAGCTGAAGATGGGTAAAAATCAACAAGAGTTGTGTGTTCTCCCAGGGCAAAGTATTTCTTTTGTGCTGAAATATCCATGTATGTAGGTAACCATTATTTTTTTCTCTCCAGCTAGGTGTATGGTTTTCCTTGGGCTGTGCATACATTGCTTTAGAAGGCTATGAAGGTGCTGCCAAAGCATTTCAGCGCTGTGTGACATTGGAACCAGATGTATGTACTTTTGAACAAATGATTCAGATGGCTTATCTAAAAGCAGCAAGGATGTTTTCATTATAAACAAGCAAAGCAATAATAAAAAAACGTGTTTAAACCTTAGCCCTTTGAATAAATTAAGCTTGTTCATGAAGGATATATTTTTGTCATAAGGCATCATAAAAATACTTACCCAGTACTTAACTTTGTCCAAGTATGAGTGTGTGAATGTTAAAATATATTTGAAAAATTCCTTTATGCTTGCACACATTGCTAAAACAGACAAATGGGAATGACTAAATTGTGAGGAGAGCTAAAAAGAGAGAAAACAAAAATTACATTAAAATATTTAGTTCTCTAAGTAATCAAATTCTCCTGGAAAAAAAAAATCAAGTTCACATGTAACAAGTAAATTTGTAACTGTATATTTCAGGAGCACAGGGAGAATGGAGCTTAGCCATATTTTCAGGATGCAGGGCATGCATGTATACAATACTGTCGTTTGAATCTGCATTGAGACAGTGAAGGTGCCAGCTGAATTACCTGAGAAATATACTGACAATACTTTGGCCAAAAGGCCTGACTGTCAGCTTGTTGCTGTCTTAGAGTTAATGCCATGTACTCAAGAGAAACTGTTCTTTTCTCTTGGAGAAAAGAAAGAGAAAGCAATGAGAGGTGACAGAGTATTCTTTTCTATTTATTATAAAATGCAATAACTTCCTTAGGGGGAAAAATGTACATACAGATAACAATGGAATTCTTAGTTTATATATTGTTTTTTGTTGTTGTTCAGTGCAGTGAATTTACTTCCAAGTAGATACTAAAATTGGGTTCACTTGTCTCTCTAGGGCCTGTATTTAACTGTATTCATATGACCAAGCCAGCTGACTTCTCAATGGGTTAAGTGGTGGGTTTTCTATGAATAAAAGGTGCTGGACTGGCTCTCAGTTGGAGGCAAAGCCTGTCTTTATACATCTGCAGCTGTAGCAATGTAGTGACCATTTTCATGAATTCAGTCTCAGAAAAGTTTCCCAGCATGAGTTAAATGCTCCTTAAGCCTCGGGATAGCCTTCAGTACCAGAGTACATTTCATTGCAGTGCTCAGACTCTATTCTTCAAATAATTTCTAGTTGTAACTTGCTGAATTCAGTGATGGGGCTTCACATTTACAGCAGTGTCAGGCAAAGGGCAGGAATCACCTCTGCTCATCTCTGCTGGTTTTACCTGAGGTGCGTTAGGGGACATCAGATCACTTCTGTCCAGTAACAGAGAGTGGTGCAGTTTAAGTAGCTTCCAGCTAGTGAGATATTGACCAGGTGACCTTTCCAGCCATCCCAGCTCAATCCTAGAAGAGGATACCTGTCTACAGCTGAGGCTAAAGGCAAGAGCTGACTTAGTGTATTGCAACCACAAGGCAGTTAATTGATATTTATATACCTGATTGTTGCTGATGTAGTCAAATATTTATATATATCAATTTTAATATAATCATTTATATTTCAATGCAATATTTTAACTGCCATGTAGAAGGTATGTGTGAATTTGTGTAATTAGCAAAATTAGTGATGTTTGGCAGTAGTTTCACTTGTGTATTTTTATTGAATAAGCACAATATTTATTAGTGAATAAATTTTTTGGTACTTCTTTTATCATTCTAGAATGCTGAGGCCTGGAACAATTTATCAACTGCTTATATCAGATTAAAACAGAAGTAAGTACATCAAAAGAATTAGAAGATATTGCTTCCTAAACAAATAACTGTGGTTTCCTTTTTTTGACATTGAGTTTTTTATTATTATAAGGTGCTTAACTCATATTTTGCAGTTCTTAGCCCTTCAGTTCTCTCTCCCAGGTTGAATTACTGGTAACTATTTTATTTTAGAGGAAAAATTTTGTAACTTTTATACAAGTAGCAGCCTGTCTTTACCCTTTTTTCTTGTTAGTTGTATTTATGATGCAGTAAGTACAACGAGTGCAAAATATTCATAATAAAGATGAATAATAAAAACTACTTTGACCTTGAAGTTAAGATAGGTCCATTTCGAGGAAACAATTTATTCAGATCTATGTTATTTCATAGGATATTTTCCTCTGTAGATTTAAGGGAAAACCAGACAGTTTGGCTTTTATATACAAAAACAGATGGAAATCTGCACACATACTAGTGGGCTTATTCTTTTCCCTCAAAACTAATGATTCATACGAGAAGCTTTCACCTAAGTGGACTGCCACTCTTATTTTGTATTTTGTATTTCAATGCAATGTAACAAAAGTTTACCTGCAAGAATTTAATATTTAAGAATTTTCACATTATAACTTCTTACCAAGAATGAAGCAAAAGAATAAGATAAATTATTTTTAAAAACCTTACTCAAAATCTGAGTTAAATTTATATGGTTACATAGTCAAAAGGCAAAGTAAAAAAAGAGAGAAAGAATAGTAAACTTATGTAAAAGTGTAAATTTATAAACAGAATGGGAGCAGGAGGGAGAAGAAAATGAAGTATTACACAAGGCTAAAAAGTAATAGAAAGCAAGAGTTTGTTTTAAGTTTTCAGTAGTTCCTTCTGTATTCAGTAGTGCCTTGAGTATTCATGTGGTAGTTTCTCCTTTTCCATGCAATTCAAAATGTCAGATGCTTAGTGTACTGGCTTATACTTGTTTCATGAAAGTATTTTTAATCAAAGTAATTTTCTGTCTGTTAATCTGCTACAAGGCTGAGAAACTACTGAGTGATTAATTTCAGTTTACTGGTTTAATTTTATTATTCTTAATCTACTCTTGTGATCTAATATGCTAAGTACATACAAAATTTGTAACCTATTTGATATGGTAGCAAAAGCAATAAATGGGGGCATGTTACTGAGCTTTTTTTGCCACAAGAATCATATGAGATAGTACTCAATGTACAGTGAATTTTAAGTGAGTATTACGTGTTGATAGCCGAGTGTGGCCTATACTTGCTGAGAAATAGCAACTTCTTTGATTATTTGTGTAGGCACTTATAGGTCAAGACTGTGTGAGCTTGTTTAACTTGCTCAAAACAGAGAAGATCTATAGCAGTACACTTAAATAATTTGTGTGGAGATACATAAGTTCTTATATTTCAAGCCTGCCAGAAGAAAAAAAAAATAAGTGGAGTGAGGATTTTTTTTAAAAAGGAAAACAAAAGCAAGATATTTAAGTTAATAGCTTTCTTTCACTACCTCAAAAAAAATCCGGCTTTACTCCAAACAGGCTTTTAATTCAGGCCCCCACTCATAGATTGTGGATTTGGCCAAGGCTTGGCAGAGTCTCACACAATAGACAAATATAACATAAGTACATTTTTTTGAAAAGCGTATGCAAGCAACTTGCTAACATCCAAAGGACGGGGGTTTGTTGATTTTTTGAGGTTGTTTGCTTTTTAAGACTAAACAAGTTCTGTGTATTCTGAATTTCCTCCAGAGAAATTAATTGTGATGAAAACAGACTCCATGGCTTGGTTTACTAGCAAAACTACTCTGTTTGCCAGGAAGTCTAAAATTTAGGTCTCACATTTCTCAGAGTAAACTGGGACTGGCCTGCTGTCCTTCATATGAAAGATTCCTGCTTTCCAAGACCAGATAATGCATTTGGGCTGCCTACTGTTTCCTGTCTGGGTATGAATTTACTTAACTGGTTAAGGATACACTATCATTATGTGATTGGTTAAATACACAGGGGATTTGTTTTGAGAATCTAGAGGATTTTATTACATAGCAAGAGTGATGATTTGTGGAACACTATTTCCATCCCATCCCTTTGCCATCTTGACTACATTTCACATTTCCATCTTACTGGCATCTGCCCTCCGCATAGCTCCCTGATTTTCAGGAGGGTAGGGGAGATGATACAGACTAACCCTACAGATGGTGAAGAACAGTTGCAGAAACAATACATGAGTCAGGCAGAGCACCTTCCAGCCTGTCAGAGAGTTCTGGCAGAACCCAACTTCCATTGTAGCAAAATCCACAGAAGGAACAGGACAGTCTTCTTTTCTAATTAATCTAGTAAAATCTGGGTCTGAAATCCCTTAGTGAGATTGTTAACAGTGGAGAAAATTCAACTGTTTGCACATTTATTCATCAGCATCACACTTATCAATATATCAGAAGAGAGAGAAAAGGGGAATGGATATGGGAAGATCCTGCATATGAACTGTTCAGCTGTAGCTATGCCAAATGACCTGTTCTCCTTATATAATTTTGCTTTATCAGTCCACTCTCTGTTTGTGTATTTGATAACTCTTAATATCATGGCCTTAGATTGGCAGTTATTTACGTTTTTCCATGACCAGGCTATTTCAAACTTCTAATGTCCTGATTGACTACTTAGATATTACATTGACTTGGCTGGGATGTTTACACTCTCTTGGACTCTCTTTTTGAAACTCAACCAACAATTTCTTTGGGCTGTCTTTCTTTAGAGAAAACTCTTTTAACAACTTAGTTAAGCAATATAGAGAAAGTGAACTGGCCATCTTTGAATGATATTTACTAAGAAGAGATGTTGTGTTATGCCTTACCAAAGAAGATTTTTTTGCCAGCCTAGAAAAGCTCCATTGCAAGTCTTAATTTAAAGGAATCCATTCCTTTGTGGCTTTTTACATATCATGACTGTCCAACTCTTCTCTAGCAGGGTTATTTTAAAGTTTCAAATTTATTGCAATTTTTGGTAGTACGTTGAAGGCTTTAAACAGTAAGCTTACAAAGCTTACCAGCACATGCTTCAGATGACATTTTCTTATCAGGATGGCATTACTGCTCTCCTAAGGAAATGGTCAAGAGTTGACTGCAGTGGATGCATCTGAAAAACTAAAGATGCTTTGTAACTTGATGATGATTTTATAGGAATTGTGGTGTCCACCTTTATTCCACAATACTCTCTACTGTCAGTATGAGATGGGTTAGGCTGGAGGACTCTAGTACTGTTTGGGGCCATTCTGACACATTTGTACTGAGCAGCACAGCATCAGGGATCAGAGGGTGTAAGTAAACCTTCCAGCTGACCTAAGGATAAAAATAGTTGAAAATGATGGGCGTCTGTGCAATGGATATGCATGTTTGCCATGTGTAAATGTTTAAAATAAATATGATGTAAAAATGTGTGATTAAATAAGTCAATACCATTCTGCACCTGTCATGAACTCCGTGATTTTTAATTTTTTAATGTGTTTTACAACTGCAGCATGAGTAAGATTATTTTCTCATGTTTCCAGTTAAAAATTTGGAAAGGAAAAAATAGACATAGATGGAAAAATTATGATAAATTTTAGTTTAAAAAAAATTACAAGAACTAAGTTACCTGGTTCGAACTACAGAGTGTACTGTTTTGTATGAACTAACACAAAATAGTTTGCAAGAGAGATTAAGGAATTAACAGTATTGTAAATTATGAGCAATAGCTTTTGCATGGCACTGTGATCTAAGTGGGATTTTTTTAAATAAGCAGTTTTTTAGCTGATGCTATTCTAACTGATTTAAATGTAGAAATCTTCTGCAATAATTTCTGTTATTCTTTTATTATTGATTAGGATCAAAGCATTTCGAACCCTCCAAGAAGCTCTCAAGTGTAACTATGAGCACTGGCAAATATGGGAGAACTATCTTCTCACCAGTACAGACATTGGAGAGTTTTCAGAAGCAATTAAAGCTTATCACCGGCTCATGGACTTAAGAGAAAAGTACAAGGACACACAGGTGGGGAAATTTTCATATTTAGTCATCCTATATGTTCACTAATTGCTTCACTAATCAGAGATTGCTGATAGCTGCTGACAGTGGTATCAGTAATGATAGTGCATCTGCCAATGAAGTTAAGTAGGCAAGTGATTTAAGTTTTGGAGATTTGGACTCTGAGAATAAATATTTAAAATGAAACTGGACAAAACTGAAAACCTTTGCATCCAGATTGCATCAGACTTTGTGAAAGCACATATGTGAGCCTTGCAGATTCAAAACTTATTTTTATATAAAATGCAGTACATAATCCCATCTTCCATATTGTTTTTGTATATCTTGGTGTCAGAAACAATACCAATTATTTAGATTAAAGAAAGAGAAGCTTTTCCCATGTGTTGGAGAATTCCACAAATGAACCTTTGAAAGTGAACTGAATGCATTCTGGTTATAATATTGATTCTTAATAAACAGGACAAAGAAAAATAAAACAGGTATTTTGCTTATCTTTCATTGTAGTTCAGTTAAATTTTGTGTTTGTAAATATATGTTCTAGACAAAATCCAGAGAACCTACCATAACAGCTTCAGGAATCTGAAAGGCAAGACAAAGAATCTCTCAAGGAGAATAATAAAACACCTTTAAGAGCCTTTGCAAAATTAGCAGATCTGGTTGAAGAACTTATGAGCTCTTAGGGAGATTGTGTAGTACCAGGGTAAGAGGAACCAGCTGCTGCTGCTCATGGATCCCAGAAGAATGTTTTGTTTCTTGCCCCATAAGAGGAGAAAAAGTAGCTTTCACGGATCTTGGGCGTTTGAGTCCAGTGATGAGGAGAGAGAGCAGATAAAATTAGTTAAAACTGTCAAAACATCTCATTTGTTCATGGGGGACAGAGATGTTAAATACTTTTTTCACATTACTTTTCAATAATAAATTGTACCTGAGTGCAATGCTTATTACTAGTAAAAGCAGTCATGACTAAGATAACATTCTGTATTAATAAAATCTTTCAGGTTTGGTATAGCTAAACATGAAACATTAGCACTAAAGAGTGTCAATGTTATATGTGGTAAAGATTAGTGTATTTGGCAGCTAGAGTACTACTGTAGAGTACTGTAGTACTGGTGGGGCCTGTCATGGAGCATCTTGTAGATGGTTGGTTTTTTTCAACTAATTTTTTTTGCAATTACTCCTTAAAATAGCATTTTTAGGAGTGGTTTACTGTATTATTTAAAACAGGCTGACAGCTGACTGGGAGTAGAGGTTTCTACATATATTTGCCCATTTGAGATATTTTGAGATGATACAGAAGCCTATTACTCTTATTTGTCAAATTTTATGCAATATATTTTATTAAAGGATTTAAAGATATTGCTGGTATTAAATTTCTATTTTTATTGCATAACTTTTTTATCTTGTTCTTATACAGCTTTTTTAACTTTTACAGAAATATATATGGTATTTTTCCTAAATTATTTTTGCATCATCATTTTAACTTTGGCTTCTGGTATGTGAAGTGTTTTATGAGCTTCATTGTAACTTCTAATACAGTTGCCTCAATTAGGAGGCTTTTACTAGTTGCCAAGAAAAACCTCAGGGCCTGATTACAGAATTTCAGGCTTGAAACAATTATCTTACAAGGAGGAGGAGAGTATTTCTGTATCAAAACAAAAAAAAGCAGATAAAAATAAAAGCTTCTGCTGAAATTGTTTACAAAGTTCACCATTAATTGGTGAGCCTCTCCTTTTTTCCAACTGGACTGTTTGCAATAGGGATGATCTGTAACCATCTTCTGCAATTGTATTTTGACAATGTGAAATCATGAACATGAGTAAATGAAAACATACACAATTGTTTCCATTCAACATAGTATGATCTTCTCTCAAGTTATATTTAGTATTTGTAGTCATCATAGATTTTAATTGATAAACTAATCAGCTACATGACTTAATGGTGAGAAACAAGGTAGGAATTTAAAAAAACACAAATATGCACAGGACTGGAAGAAACAAATTGAGTCATGGATTCCAGTTCTTTGTGAAAACCAACTGATTTTAGCATAATCATTGCTGCAGAATATCCCTTGTGAGACTGAATGTATCAATTACAAGTGTTCAATTGAATATACAATTTTAAATGCCCTTGATTTCTGTGGCTACATCAGACTTTTTAATTTTATTTCAGAATAGCATGAAGTCATATTTTTATTCTAATAATAGTAAAGCATTCAGATTCCTATTGGTGATTTCTGTTAGGCCATTGTTGTCCTTTGTGCCAGTCTTCTGAGTACAGCACACAGATTTGGGAAATTTTTCTTCTGTGCTCTTCTAGTTACTTAACAATGCCATCCCTGTGGCAAAGGTTCTAATATCATGAAGCTTGAAGATATATATGCACATATTCTACAGATAGAATTGGACAAGGAAGAGATAAAGGACTCTTTATGAATGAGCAACAATACAGTAAAAGCATACAGCAAAGAACAGTTTCAAAAGTCTCAGTATGCTAGCATTGCATATAAATGTAAAAAGGACACTTTCTTACCTTCCCTCCTTACTGGTTCTTCATTTCCATGTATCTTTACTTATATTTCTCACAAAGCTGAGAAATATACCTGGAAAATATACCTTTAATATATGTGTTATGTAATAAATCTTAAGACTGAATTATCTGTAGTTTCCACTAGTAAATCAGTCACTAAAAAGTACCCAAGGAGAAAGCCTTACCTCATATAATAATCAATTTGGTCTCTGAATTATTGGTATGGGCTAGTAAATGTACTTGGAAGGTTTCTGTAATTCCTGATTATAAATTTCCATCACGTGTGCTTATGGAGGCAATCAACCTTTCTTACTTGGAGTGTGGCAGTCTTGTGAATGACAAAGTTATTTTGTGGTTGGAAAAACTGTTTCAATACAGTATTTCAGAAACCATATCTTCATTATGTGTTGTCAAAGATTATGAATACAGAAGTATGGACGAAGGATTCCACTTTGCAGTTCTGTGTTATTGAGATTCTAGCAAAGTTTTTCTGGTACCCTTTCCATCAAGTAACATCCTCATTTCAGCAGTTCGTGTTGCCAAACCATTTCTAACTAAAGGCCACAAAAGCATGTTCCAAGGGGATTTTGAAAAGCAGGATAGGAATTTATAATTTCTGGAACTCCACTTCATTTAACTAGCTTACTAATGACAATTGTCATATATTATAAAATCCTTAATTTGGAAGGGGAATAGAGAGAGCTTACAGACTGCAGATTTGTCATTTTGGATCTGTTATCTGAGTGTTCTCATCTTTCTTGAGCACTGTCAAGTTTTATTAGTTTTAGTGAAGCATCTGAAATGGTTTGACTAAGAGAATTTTTATATGAAAGGAGTTGTTGGGAGAACAATTGTAAAATTAGAGTAACCAATGAAAAGTGCTACATTTATAAATTATTTGGTTTATTTCTAAGGTTTTATCTCACAGTGTCTTTTGTTCAGTTTGTATTAAACACATTATTCACAAAAGCAAAGGAGAAGAAAGAATGTAGATGGTGTGATGTCATAGTAAACATGAACTTTCTGGTCATATGGTGCCCAGTTCATTAAAAGAGGCATGAAGAAAACCAACTTACCAAAAAAATCCTCTACTGCTTGTTTGGGATCTTGAGCCAACAAAGCATTGCTGTAGTAGCTTAGTGTGTATGGCAGTTTAAAACCTTTCAAAGATGCAAATTTTAACATTTATGGCAACCTAAAATGCAAAGCTCTGCTACCCTGCTAATACTTTTGGATGATTAGTACAATTCACTTGCAGTTTGAAATAACTTTATTTAACAAGTGTGGACAACCAGGCATTAATGATTCATTACTGTTTAATGGACCCTTTGATCTGGGTCTTGACACTAGTTTCATTTTAACTGCTGTAGTTCCAAAGCTTACATGATGGATTACAAAGAAAGGCAGTGGATTATTGTGATAGAAGTTTAAGCAAAGTCAAGACTCTATGGGAATAGGGCTAATTTTACAGTTGCTACATTCTACTGATTAAGGAAACTTTTTTTTTCATGTACAAACAAAATACCATTGGCTTTAAAACTTTTGATGATTACACGTGATATTCACATGAACTAACATTTTGGACTTTGATTAACAGTTTTGTTAAACTGAGAAATTGATTGAGAAGTCATACATCTGTGTGTGACTCATCAAAACCAGTTCTAGGTCCTTGTCAAAAGAGAACATAGTTGAGTGGTTTTCTTGCAACTATGATTTTTTTATTACAGTGCTGTAGTAATGGAAATATCAACACTTGCTGGTGTTTTTCTAGCAACTAATTAAAGAAGACCTGGTTTATGATGGGGTTTCGTGCCTTATATTCCAAATTATGAATATAAATGAATTTCAGAACTTTTGGACTATTAATAGTTGATAATATTTTCTGTTATCTTAAGTGACTTTTAACAGATCATGAAGGAACTGCCAGTTTGTCATATCATTTTATAAGGTATATAAGTGACACTATGGTTTTGGGGGGACAAGAGGGGAGCTGTTTAACTCATATTCAGATGTTACTGCAATACCGTTAGTTCTGAAAAGACACCAGGTAGATGTATATTTGTTTTCACTTCTTGTATTACTTCAATTTATTTAATAAAACTATCAGCTATTTTGATTGATTTGAGTTTTTCTGCCAAGAATTTTCTGTATCTGATAAAACTCTTTCTATTTTGGGATGCATTGTAATTGAGTCATTCTGTAGGAGAAAAGTTATTTTGGGGATGTGACATATCATAAGTGCTAAACTGGGTGTGTTTTTATTCTAAGTGTAATATAATTTGATACTGTCATAATTTTTGCATTACTTTCTGCTAGTGAACTGCATCTTGACTTGTGAAGTGTTTTTGTAGGGTTTGCAGCTCTTCACAGATCATCTTTGGAGTTAGTTTTATTACTATCTTGATATTAATACTGCTGTGAGTGTGATTTCATTGTGTTACTATAATGTGGACAAGAATGTTGAAGCATTAAGGTTGCCAAATGACAGGCTCACAAGTTAGGAAGTACCAGCATGAAGGTGTTTTTGCAACTCTTACTGGCCTATCTTGAATGCAAGCCTGATGAGACTTCCAGTTTTTTTCATCCTTATTTCTTCCGCAGTCTCTGTGTCTCCTGCACTGCACAGAACAAGTATTACTCACTTGATAAGCCACAGCTTTTCTGAGGTTTATTATCTTCTTATTCATCATACCATCTACTGCCTTGATTTCCATTTGCTGTTCCTTATTTTGCTGAGGAGACACTGAGGCAAAGTTTTCTAGTTTTCAGTGTCCAGATTGGGATAAAACAGCTGGTATGATGTAGCAGTTTTTGCATGCAAAACCAAGCTCTCACCAGCAGCTGCCCATGCTCAGCATTTCTGCAAGTGCGATCTCACATTCTCAAGCCAGTGATTCAAAAAGTATGGCCACTAATGAGTATTTGTAGAAGAGTTTGATGGAACTGATTTATCTAGTAATTGACCAGGAGGTATTCCACTGCCCTCCAGTTTCCATTGCCTTTCAGTTTCCATCATATCCACTGTCCATCTTTCACTTTCTGCAGGTTGTTAAATAGAGGTCCTGTAAAAAACAGTCTCCCATTACCTGAAATAATTTGGCTCAGCCTGTTTACTGATCTTTTCATAACTGTATTAGATGGTGAAAATATCTATAAGATATTTTCTGCTGCAATTTCCTTTATCCAAATTTCTGTCTTGTATTTTTGGCCTCTTCACCCACACCAGCATAGAATCTTATAGGTGAGGTTTAAATCAGTTGAATTAGTCCATATATTTCTTAGTAAATTCTCTACTTATCATATGACACAATCATTAATAGAGACCAAATATTACAGATAACATTATATATACTGATGTTGATTTGAGTTGAACTATCAAGTCTCTCCTGCTGCTTTTTTAAGGTGCTGGCTATTCTGGTCAGAGCAGTAGTAGATGGTCTGGCAGATCGTGCTGGAGAGGTATCAAGTGGATTGAAGGGGAAACTGCAAGAGCTCTTGGGCAGAGTCACTTCACATGTGACAAATGATGGGGCAATCTGGAGACTTTATGCCCAACTTTATGGAAATGGAGAGAATGGTAGTAGTGAAGATATTGAAAAGGTAAGAACTATAGTGCTATAGTAGAACATGCTCTTGTTCCAGACCTGTTTTGCTTTAGTGTTTTTATAAGCACATTGTCTTTTCTTCATGTTCCTACAGCACACATTTTTTGTTTTACACAACAGGAGCAAGATGTTTTACATCAGTTTTCTTGGACTTAAAAAAAAATTATTGTTTTTTACCAGTGTTTCATTTCAAAACATCCTATCACATCCTACACAGCATATGTGTATTGTCCTGATTTTGTATTCTGAAAGTTTTCTTGGCAACAGTCTAATGTCTATAATCAAATGGTGGTGTGGGTTTTGCTTTTTTTTTTAATTGAAATATTTGATTCAGAAGATAGTATATTGCAACTTCTAAAAAAAAAATGGAACTTAAAGCCATGATCCAGTAGCAGCATAAGCCATCTGTGTTCTTAATCACTAAGGGAAAATGCACTTAAAATAATCTACATCACAGTTGGAGTACCAGAGTAGAAATTTTTTTGTCCTTAATTAGCTTAAAATTGAATTAAATTATAATATTTAATCCTTAGTCTGTTGAACTATTGTTTTTTCTTTACCCACCACTGGTTCTGCTATGTTAACTTCTATTTTTTGTCCCTATCACTACTTAAGGAATTAAGTTGATTGCATTTCCAGAATAACCACTCTAGAAGTACTGCTAGAAGTGTTTACTTTGTTGTATACTTGAATGTGCTTTGCATTTGCTATTAAATTTCAAAAAGTTCAAATAGCTTTGCACAGTTCAAAAATAATTAAGGGTCAGATCTTCAGATCTTCACTGAAGTTGAAAATACAAAAGGTCAGCATTCAGTATATGTTCACCAATGGGGGTATGCCTTTGGCCTGGGGAAAAAATGCCTCTCTGGAGGATTGCTTAATATCAAGCAAGGAAGGTGGTTAGGCCTACAAATTGTATTCCTGTGGGCTTAAATTTATAATAATTTGTGCCTTGCTCATTGTCTCTGTGTTTTACCCTGTAAAGAGCCTTGTTTAGTTATTGTTACCTCCAATTCCTCCCTTTTGTCTTCTCTATTTTTCTTTACAGCCAAACAGTAAAAGGGATTTAGCCTATTTAGAATGCGGAAGTACAGACACTGCAATATCCTGTAATGTATCCTCAAATTCTTACTCAGACATGCAGAGCAGCAGAGGCCCTGTCTATACTATGAATGTAATCATTTCAGAATCTGGTTACATCACGGTATTTTTAAGTAACCCAGTTAAAAACATGGTTTCAATTTGTAGAGTAGACAGTACTTTAACTGTGTTTCCTAATCAGGCTGGTTGTGGAACACATAGTCTAGCTTGCCTAAGAGATGGAATGATGTTTAATATACCTAAGGTATGCTTACATGTGTATCCAAATATCCTGTTATGACAGATCATAAAAGAGCAAAACTACTTATAACCACAACATATATTAATTTACAGTATAAAAATTAATTTGCAATACACCAAATAATCACTGATTTCTGATATCATATTATGAAGTAAAAATTATAAAACCAGTATTTATTTGCTTTACTGCGACAGGCACCATCACGGGTCAGTTAGATATTCAGTGAATATTACTGTATCTGTAGAGAAATTCTAGATATATAGTCAGTTTGCCACCCACATTTATTAGGCAAAAGGTCAATGAATTCTAAAATGGCATTATTTATTATACTGTGGCATCAAAGGACAAAGAGATGGGAATAAACCTTTAAATGTGTCATGCACCTCCTTACAAATGTGGGATTTGACCTTTACTCTGTACCTTTCCGTTCTGCACCTTATTTAGTGCAGGTTTAATTATTTTTAACCATTTTTGTCCTAACATTGAATTTGAAAGAATCATCTTCTATGTCTGGCTATTGTAAAAGTGTGTCTTGGTTGCTGGGGTTTTTTACTTTTCTGTTCTGCTGATACATCTGATGCCACATGAATCATTAGGGCCTATAGTTATAATTCACAGCAGTGCTTTGTAAATTGAATCAAAGTCAGACAAGGTTTGCAAGTTAGGAGTGTAAAACTATTGAAGAATTGGGTTTTTGGTTCTGTTTTGGAGTTTTTTTCTTTAGCTTAGCATATATTTACTCTCACACTTCACTATGTCTAAACTGCCACCTCATTCAGTACTTTTTTCCCTACACTGGATGCAGTCCAGTCCACACCTTTCCCACTGAGGAATCTTTCCAGCCTTCAAGTTTCCTGCTGATCCATCCCAGGCTGTGAATCCCTTCTGTTCCTTGAACTTTCCCCAGCTCATAACTACTTCCTTTCAGGATAAATCCAGGTTCCAGAAGTGCAAATAAACAGCCCACAAGACTTTGAATTCTTTTCCCTCCTTGAAATCTGTCAGCAAACCCCCCTCTAATTTGCTGCTCTGACTCAGACACATGTAGACTGAAATCAGACTGCTGTAAAAACTGTTGTTCCTTTTCTTTAAAATTTTTGCCTCTGCTTGTCAGAACTACTACCAGTTATAACCTAGCTTATTATGAAAAAAAAAAAAAGTAATTTGCTCTGGTTTGACTTAATATCCCTTTATTGCCATTTGTAGCAGCATGGGCAGTTCAGTCACTTGTGCCGTTGTGATTGGAACTCTGGTGGGAGAGAGAAGGTGGAAGCTTCAGGGGTGACAACCCTCACAAATCAGAAGTCTTTACTGTGTTCATATATATGTCCCAGACTGAAATATTTTATTCTTTTATATTAAACTCTTAAAAAAGGTAACTGGAGAGTTGTCATTGAACTAAGCCATGTAACTTCTGGCATGTATTTGTTTCATGTTTTTGATGCTGTAGAAAGAAAACAAAATTCAAAAGCAAAAATCAATTTCTTCTGCTAAAATTATTTTTTCCCCCTAATGGGGCCCTCCTTCCATATTGTTTACATTTTTTTCCTGTTCATACTGAGAACCAGAGCAGTATGGCAATCAATAGCTACATCTATAAAATGCATATTTCCCAAGATTACATATACAGGAAGAAAGCTTTGATGTATTCACTTAAAATTTTTTAGATATGAATTTGCTGTTTGAAGTGTGAATGCAAGTATTTTTCTGTTTTTCATGTGCATTTAATTATGATGACTTGGCAAACATGGGTCACATCCATTAGTCTAGACAGATTTTTAAAAGATAAAAATTGGACACGTTACTTTATATGCTTCTCATACTTGAGCTGCAGTGTTGGTGAAGAGCATCTGTGTTACAGCTGGTGCTTACTGCTGCAGAGGACACTACTCCACCTCACAGGAAATCAAATATAGTAAAGATAGATCCACTTTCTGGATTCACCACTAATTTTGTAGATACTTAAAACTATTTTAATTTCCTAGTTGATTATCTGACATACTAATTTTTTTTTTCCTCCTTGCAGTCACTGCAGTATCTCACTAAGGCACATAAATGTGAAATTCAATCAAGTGATTGGGAGAAAGATGTTTCTTCTTTTAAGGAAGTGGTGAAAGGAGCCATAGAGATTGCACATGGTATGTTCTGCCTTGTATTTTTCATGAAGAGTGTAACATATTTATTAAACTTAATGGCAAAATAATACTCCACTTATTGTATTTATTCCTACTACTATGAGTCCTGTAAGAGAGAGTATCATCCTGATACTGCATACAAAAATATACTTAAAATGAGGCAGAAATTGTGTAGGGCGAGTCCGTAAACATATGACTGGTAAACATGGAATCAATTAACTTTATGTTCTAGCAACTTCATAAAGCAAGTGAAAATGCATCTGCAGTTCATCTCAGTCCTCAGATCATCACATAAATTGTTTGATTGAGCATACTAGTCAGGGAACGAATGAAAGTTACTAAAATTATTCCCTGTTCTGTGATACTTATGTTTAAGAAGGATACAGATACCTGTTGTGTCTAGAGTTATCTTCTCAAAATTAGTTGGCTTTTTTTTTACTTTTTGTTTCTTTGGGGGGAGATATTACATTTAAAATGTAAATGTCTGTGGAGGGTATCAAGATCTTTACTTAAATATTTTTGTTTAAAGATTATTGCTGAAGTGGTAATGCTTTTTTGTTTTGGGGTCTTTCTGGGTTTGGATTCTAGTGGCTACAAAATGCAGCAAGAACAAATCTAATTGTCAGGAAGCTTTGCAGATACTTTCTTCAGCTCGGCTCAACTTACGTGGCTTGTCATCCAAGGCAAAGGTAGGAATGTTTGAAAGGTAGGGATTTTTGTTTGAAAGCTAGGAATCTTTGTTCTATTGCCAGAATTTCTCTGTTTTGAATCAAATATAAATCAAATAATACCTTCCTGTTGCATCATCATATGATATTCATCTTTATGCTGTTGAGGATTCCAGTTTTAAGTAAATTTTTATTTCCCTTCTTCCTGCTAGGCTTTGATTGCAATATTAGTGTAAGAGACAGAACTGACATTTTAGAGTAAGGTAGAACTTTACTTAAAATGTCGAGCAAACAGATTTGAATGTTTGAAAGCAATCAGTCATTTCAAAGACCCGTTTTTAATGTGAGTAGTCATGGGATAAACAGGGCAGTCTCAGGAAAAAATGGATCTAAACCTGCGGAAAAGACCCAGATGTATCGATATTGCTTTGTATCACTTGGAGTGTTTAAAAAAGTTATTTATCATTAGACAGAACTAATTTTTAATCTGGTTTTTGTGGATACCCTACCAATTCAGATATCAATTACTTGAAAAAGTCATCATATTTGAATCATACTTTTTCTGTTAAAATACAGAAAAATACAGATCTTGTCTTAAAGTCTTCTTCCTGACTGTGGAGTTGGCAACAGTGAATCACAGAGCTGAAGTTTTATGATGTGTGCTTGTGTTGCAAAGTGTTGCTGTGTCATCAGTGTGTTAAACGGCTCATTTTCTCTTAAGTCCTTTAATTTTAAGGATAAAAGCCTAGGAAAGTTGCATAAGTAAACACAAGCTGGATCTGCAACTCAGCTTTTAGATACAGGCATAGGTAAGACTTTCAAATGTGTTGAAAAAAGAGACAACATATATTTTGCAGTTACTCACAAAAATGATTGTGTTTTCTTTAAAAAAGGTGCATAGACTGAGCATTACTGTAGATAAAGCACTAAATGACATACATTATATGAATACAAGTACAGGTAGTTTATATTATGAAAGATCATGAATTACCTGAAAGATTTAAGAGTGTATGAGTCTGGTAAATTCTATTTTAAGTTCCAAAGGCACTAGTTAAATGAACATCTATATTATTGGCAGCTAATGGTTTTATGGTACTTCTGAGAAAACTGTCATATTAGAAATGAAGAATTTTATGTGAACTCACTGGTTTTGCATCCCTTCCAAGATGCCATCTTACTTTGAATTTGAAGTCATATTGAATGTTCAAAGTATGTTGTACTTTAAAAACTGAGTCATCTTCTATCAGATCCTATGCACAGTTTAGCAATGTTTATGCCTGCCCAAGCTTGACTGCATCTCATTTTGCTGCCGTGTGAATCAATATTAGTGTGGAATTTTTTTTTCATTTTTAATTTCAGCTGAAAAAAGTACTTAAAAATGTGCTAAGAGCAGACTCACTAATTAATATTTCAGGAGGAATAAAAAAACAGTGAAAATAACTGATAAAATAAAAGATAAAATTCCAAAATTTTGTAGTCAGGACATGCAATTGGAACAAATCAATAGAACAGGTGAAACAATGTCACTGCTTCCAGGATCTCCATCTCTTGATGTTTGAGCTCCTGTGTTGTGCCAGACTCATGAAGCACCCACAATCTGCTGAAGGCTGCAGATCAGAAATGTGCTGCTACTGGGCTCTTTTCTGTACAGAGCCATGCTGTGGCAAATAGCACAGTGGCCACTCTTCTGGTCCTTGTCCCAGTGCACCATTTGGATCTGACATCATTTGTAAATGCATGAAATATGAGCACTGTTTTGGGAGACATGGGACACAAAGCCCAAAGAGTGATGGTGCTTGAAACTTCTCCAGGCTGTCTCTAGCTAATAAATTTCTCTAACTGTGTGGAGAAAAAAAAAATTAAAAAGAGAAAATAATTATATCATCCTGATTTATTTACCTGTCTTACCAGAAATAACCAAATTTTTTTTGTCACACTCCCAGTATGTTTTTGGGCTGAAAGTCGATGAAATTTCTGTACTTGTAGCGTGAATATGTTCCTATTTTTGTGCAAGATGTTCCTTATTTCAGTGACAACATTGTTTTGGGGCACAATGAATACCTTACTTCAAGCCTTTTAAGTGCATTTTTCTTTATATACATATCTGTATTATCCCATTATGTTTTGATGATATACTGATGTACAGATGTACTCCAGAGCAACTTTTGTTTCTCATTTTGTTTTTGTCTCAAAATGTAGGCTTTGATTGTGTCAAATGAGGTGTGATTCACTCTCCCTTTACATAATGAAGGGAAAACATATGTTTGGCTGTCCCCCCTTCCCCATATTTCTGTGTAGTGGTACCTCACACAGCCTCAATATTAAATAGATGAAGATGATGATTGCTCATGAGTTAGCTGGGTTTTTTTTGTTTTGTTTTTATTCATGTCTTAAGGTCTTTAAGAACAATCTGTATTACTCTGTAGTGTTTTGTTTTCTCTGGTATAACCTAGTTACACACAGGTGAATGCCTTCACCCATGCATGTCTTGCCATCAAATGTGAAAAAATACTTATTTGAGGTTTTGGAGAAAATGAGGCAACAGAATATGACACTGGGGAAAATGGTCATTAAAATTCACAACCAGTATATCAGGAGGTGGGCTTATAAACTGCAGTGACAATGTGAGATGCTTTTCTAATTTGAGTTTCATGAAAAAATCTTTTACTTTCAATGGAATCAGGAGTCAGAGTAGGCAGTCAGATCAGAGCAGAAACCCCATGTCCACAGGAGGATTTGACCCTTTTGGCACAATAGTAGGTGTGTGGCACAGATTTCAGGTCTATATGCAGGATGTGTGTCTTTGTGTGTGTGTATAACTTCTGTTTATTAGCCACAAAATGTTTTTTTTAATTTGAGAGAGATGCCATCACAGTTCACAAAATAATGAAAAGCAATATAGAGATTATATGAGCTTCATGTATTTTGTCTCTTCCCTGAAAGAGAGAAACTGTACGTATCTTTTAAAGGTATTTATTTATAAAGTACTTACAAGTATTTCTTTTTGTTGTGCAGCAACTTTTCATAGATGTAACAAGTAATGAGGTTCACAGTGAGATAGCGGATGAGGTGACAGCTATGGACAACATGATTGCTGAACTTCAGGAGCTGAGCAACCAGCTGAGAGACCAGTGCTGACATATGGACCAAATTTTGGGATGGGATGACGATAGTGACATGTTTCTTTCGCCACCACTTTTACTGATGAAATGGTAACAATTCTCAAGCAACAATACCCTCAATAAACATTTCTATACAGTGTTGTTCTCATGGTCAGCTTTTTTCAGAGTTCTGGCTGCCTTTTAAGATTCTTTCTTATCTGGTCCCACTGTCTTACAAAGTTGCATGTTTTGGTTCTTCAGCCCCAGATTCCCTGGAAGAGAGCTGCTGATGTTTGTAGGGTGATTCTGGAGTTAGTAGTTCTGCGTGCTTCATCCACCTTGGTCCTGGGTTGCTGGAGGATGCCCCACCCAGGTGGGGGAGCAGGGGAGGTGCTGGTCTGGAGGAGATGAAGAAGCAAGCAGCCAGAGGTGGGACATGAGCCCATTCCCATTTTAATTCAGTGTTAATTGCTTACAGGGTGGGAGTGGGGTTCTGAGAGCAAGAATTTAGTCTTTTTTGTTCTTTAGGTAATGCAGTTAAAGTAGAAGGCTGTTTGTTGCATTTGCAAGCAGTTATTACTTTGCAAGCAGTTATTACTTAAAGCAGTATTGGTTTGTTCAATATACATAGCTTGTGTCCCATGGGCAATAGACTGGTACTTCTTTTGGGCTTTTTATAGGCAGGGGGATTTCCCCTACTGAGGAGCAATAAAATTGCAGTCTAATCTAAAATACTTATATCTGACTAGACCCAAGTGTCTTATTTTCATCTAGACTATTTTGCATGGTTTCATTTTCCAGCATCTTTGCTACTGCTTTTCTTAAAATAATATTTTTTCCAGGGTCTTCCCAAAACCCATGTGAAATAATTCCCTCACATATATGGTTTTGGCTTGCTCCTCCCTATGAGAATGGTGTGATTATCTGTATCCTGGCTTTGTACCGTCTGTGGTATGATCTGTTACTGAATGGTAAGAATTTTCTCCCTGAAGAGAAAGCCAGAAGAAGATACAAGTAAACCAAACAATTATTTTGATTTGAAGCAGTAGTACATGCATGTTATTTTGGTGCATGAAGGGGTAAACCATCTTGACAAAATTGTTAATCTCCACATCTTTTTAAGGCTTCTTAGAATGGAGAAGAGATTATTTGTTGACAGTATTTAAACAGGAAGTTCTCACAGAAATTGCCATCTTTGTAATAGATTAACCTGCTAGTGAAGGATAGCTGCCTCCAAAACACCTCTTTGTTGAAATTTCCCAGAAAGAGAGGAGACAGTATAAGTTTTTGCAGAGGGAAATTTGCTTTAGCAGCTTCCGTTTTGCTCACTCATGTAATGAGGAGTCCACCTGACTGAAAAAAGGGCCAAGAATTTTGTGACAGACTGGCACCACTACCATACTTTTGATATGTCTTTATGTCTTGATGTGACAACCTTATTCACAAAGGAAAAGAAAGTATCTTTAAAACTATTATTTTGTTCCCAGCACTAAGTTTTTTTAGGAAGAGAGGGTTTAGGTGTGGAATAGTTCAGTGGCAGAAAAATCTGGAATTTTTGTAGTAATCTTATGGCAAAATTTAAACCAGAATTATATCCCATGACTAGTTTGAAAACCTGAGATTTGAATTCGGTTGTCTTGATTTAAAAGACAATAATTCTATTGAGTCTACCTGAGACACTTTTATAGCTGCAGTTTGGTGGTGGAGAACATGAAGCCAGATTCTTCTTTGTGTAATGGTTTCTGCCTACCATTTTAAAAAGATAGATGGGAAGTTAACACTTCATGTGGAATATTAGAAAAGACTGTGAAAAAGCCTTCAAGTCCTTTTCCCTTTGATTTTGTTCTTTTGAACATTCTTCCTGTATCTTTGTGTAAGGTGGTCAAGTGAAAAAGTCATTCTGCTTTTCCAGTGTCTCTTCCTTACAGTCCTTCACATGTTTTCTCAGCACAGATCTTTTACCCATTTGTGCCTCTCTGTCTTAGGAGATGCATGGAATGTAAGCAGCTTTGTCTTCCACCTAGTACAGGTAACAGCAGACGGGGTGTTCCTGTAGAGGGGGATAGCTAGTATTATGACAGCACATCGGTTTTCCTGTCACAATTAATGTAGTTGAGGGGAGATGTCTGCAGACACTTATAAATACACAACTGAAATATGCACAGACAATATACATGGTGTGAAAGATGGCAAGTCAGGAGCTGACTCATCATTAAGGAGTCTGGCTTTTCAGAGCAGATGATGCCAGAAGACCTCAGCCACTTTATCCATGAGACTGAACACCTGATGTAAATCTACCAGGTATGTACTTGCTACCTCTTCCTATGTTGTGTTTTCATCTTACTCAGGTACAAGGTGAGCCCATACTTTGGGTTTCTTTGGAGATCATCACAGGCCTTTTAAAACTTTTCAGACACAAAAAGCATGTCAGTTTTGTGTGGTACTGATTTTCTGTGTTCATGCCAGCAGTATTTGGTTCAGAAGAGCTTTAGGAGACCATTGTCCTGAAGACAATGTCTCTATAAAAGCTCTGGCTGTCAAAAAAAAAATCTGGCTAGTATTGAAAGAAGAAGAATAATTTCCTAAACAGACTTCAGACTTTTCAGCTCTCCATCTTAAGGGTATGTTTTCTTACTTGGATCACTCTCATGACAACTGTAGAATCCTTGAGAGTTTAGCAAAACTGGACAGTCCTTTCCTGATACAGTTGTCACATTTGCAAATACCTCTATAGCTCCTCTGTTATTTTCAAAGCTCTATGTACAGCACATGCTACCTATTATTAATTAGTGTAGCATGGACTCAATTAGAAGTACGTTGCAGGAATGGCTTACAATTCACTGTAGAACTCTGGGTACTTTCCAGTCTTTTTTGTCTTTCTGACTTTAGAAGTATTGGAGATTCCCCCTTTTGATGTCTGTCTGCCATTAATGTGGTGTGACATGGAGGTAAAACAGATGAGTCTAGATCTTTCAACTTCTACCAACCCAGACAGGGAAAGCAACTGACTCAGTTTTGATGATGAGTATAAGCCAGGAAGTATGATGTATGAAAAAGAATTTCTGTAGTCTAGAAGGGTTTGTTATTGTGTCTTTGACCTAATATGGTTCAACACATAATGTATTTTCAGCCCCTGATGGTTAGAACCTAGAGAAAATCTCTGATTCACCCCAAGGGCTGGGGTGACACCCAGTGTCAGGCTGGGTGTGGTATTAGAAGTTTTTTTTTGGGGTTGGGACATTACTCATGAGCTGAAGTGAATGTTCTTAGCATTGGTGGGGCCACTGACTCAGGCAGGTCATCCTGAGTACAGGCCAGCAAATGTTGTGTTTCATGTCGCATTGTCCTCGGTATTCTTCAACCACACTGATCAGTGCATTCAGAAAGGCAGGCAGCTCTCATCTCATCATTCATGCAGAGCTCTGTACTAAAACTACACAAAGAAATAAAGCTTTGAATAATTTTTCAGTTCTAAAAATAGTGCATGTTTTATATCAAATACAGAGGACACATTTACAAGATCAGCTTTTGGTTGTGTACAAACATTGGTTAAAAATATGTCTCTTCAAAATAAATAAGACAAAAAAAAACAGGTATTAATTTTACCCTACTTTAGAGAAGCTGTAAAGTCTCTTTGAAATTATTTTGACGTAGATCTTCTGTTAGTATTTCTGTCTCCAATATCAGTGACTGACAGTACAGATGGACTTAATATATTTCAGGAGATAAAAGGAAGCTAAAGAAACTCATTCTATTTCCAGAGGAATACAAATTAATATACAAATACCTAATTTTTTCTTCATCAGAATTCATGCAGAGATCTGTACCAGAAGTGGATACAAAATAGGGGAAAGGTAACAGCTGATAAAGTACAACTTGGGTTCTCTGAAATTAAAAATAAACTGGAATTTGATAGGAAATACATTACTGTAAAGAAGAAAATATTGCCATCAACTGTATGGAATTGTTTTCAGTGTGATTTCTCAAACTAAGTGCTTTGTGTTTCAAAAATTATTTCAAAAAATTATTTTTTTTGTTTCTATTGTGTCTATATGTTTGTAAGCTTATATGTGTACCTGTATATACAAGCGCATACACACATGTATAGTATCTTGTGTCTGTTACAGAAACAGTTATTAATTCTGAAGGTGTAAGAGGTATATTTACAGAAAGGTACCTCTCATGAAAGCCATATGCCTTACAGAGACTGGAAATCAGACCAGATGTAGGAAAGTAATTCCTGTACATTTTACATGATGTGTTTCAGGCATAAGAATTGCAAATAAGGTGAATTTCACAAGTTACCGGCAATAAAATGTTTACATTTATACAAAACCCAGTGTAATACTGCAGTAGGACAAGTTTTTGCAGCATTCAGGAGTACTTAAAAATAGATAGGTTTCAATCAACCAGTAGCTTATACAGGCATGTGCTCAAATATAGTAGCTGCATTCATTAGGCAAACATTTCTACTAATCCTTCAGCTACACTAATAAAAGAGTTATCCTCTATGGGCTGAGTATAGTAGCACAGGATTCTCTTTTTAGCTATTAACATCCTTCAAAGACCAAGGTCTAACCATTATTAGTGACAGTATTTGGTTTTCAGCAAATGAGTTGAAAATCGGTAACTTAACAGCATGTAGTTAGAATTCCTTACTGAAAATGGAGACAACTTTGCTTTTGGGAGCAGCTTACATGCTGTAGTTAAAGTGAATTTTTTTCTGCTCTTTAAACAAAGAAAGCCATCAGCAGCAGCTATCTTGTTGGACATTTTCGTTTGGTTTCTTTTACTGTTTTTATAGCATTGTCCTTTCACTCACACTTTTTCCTTTGCACTTTTGATTTCCTTGTTAAGACAAGAAAAGTAAGTTTTTGGATTCGGGCTCTTCATTGAACAAGACAAGGATGCTGAGTCAAGTAATTACTGCTCTTCTCTGCTGAGTTAGAGGAAAGACTTATTAAAAATTTAATCTACTAATACTGATATAAAGCTAAAATGATCGTCTGCAACAACAGAGTGGTTTAGGACTAAAAATCTATGTTAAATAACTGCTTTCTTTATAGAACTGTTTTCCAAATTAACCAAAGTATGAATGTCCATTTTTCTGTTTCTAGTTTACTCTGACCTGAATGTTTTCTCAGAACACACCAAGAACCTTTTCATCACCAGTGATGTCATATGTCCCTTCTCAATTTTTTTCCTATTTATTTTACACCTCAGTGACCTGTGAGTCAACTACAAGAGTTCTTGGCCAAATATCAGTGTAACAAACCAGGCAAAGAAGTACCAGCCAAGAGCCATGCAATGGAAAACTGGGTTTAACAGCATGAGGATCTTCAAAACTGCAAGTTAGCCTATTAATGACATCATTGCTGAAGTGAAGCAGCTACATTTTTTTTAAGTTGCTCTTAGAAGTTAACCCCTACAATTCATCTCTTTTCCACTGCCATCTCTAGATGAGCATCATATTCTTTCAGTCTCAAAAGACATCTGTCTCATTACATCCACTTCCAAGGATTTTTCCTGCTTAGGAACTGCTTTTCAGTTTCTACTCACTGGAATGGCGATCCTACAAGCACAGAAACTACCTTTGTGTTTCTTTCTCCACCCTCTCTGGCACAGACTTGACTTGCCCACCTTTGTGATCTCTCAGCCTTCTGCCAGTTTTGGGATCTTTGGTCCCTGGAAAAACACTCCTAATTTTTAGAGTACTTTATGTGCTTCTGCCTCACAGCAATTTCATTTTGTCCCTTTCCAGCAGTATGATCTCACCATCCCCTCCCTGTAAAAGCTCTTCTCTGCTTCTTTAACGTTTGTCTTTGAGGTCTTAATAGGAAAGATGCTAGCAAGGACCTTAAGATTGCAATTATTGTAGAGAGTAGCTGGCAGCAGCATGGAAAATTTAATTTGTAGTGAGGTGAGAGTTACTTGAAAGAGTGAGAAAAGGGCATTTTCCCCTTTGTCTTGGCTAAGGCCCTTGGGGATGAGACAGAGGGCAAGGACCTTTATGTTTTAGGGGACTTAAAAGCACCATAAGTGTTTGCCAGAAAACCCAGACTGTGGAGGAAGAACAGCAGTCCAGAGATGGTGATGATGGTCCCTGTGGATCTGCTGAAATGAGGAAGAAAAGATTAGCACTCTTCATCAGACAGGAAAACACTAGTCTTTCCTTAGTGAAAGTTGGAGCAGTGAATAAGCAGACCATGCATTGCCAGAGGGAGACAGCATACCAACCAGAAGGTGCAGCTGGAGAGAAAAGTAAAAAGTCATTCTTTGGCAATAGCCCGAAGTTAAAAGAACCAATTTAAGGCACAAACACCAGCATATGGCAGGACTTGTTAACAGCCCATGTGATCTGAGGGATGGATTGTCTGTCAGGGAATGCTCCAGAGGTATCTGCAACTTTTTTACTTGTTTTATTTGTAGCAGTCCATCTTCCATGGTTCAGGTTTTGCTATTGTCTATGCTATCCTGTTACAGAGGTTTTTAATTTGACTGTAAATTCTATGTAGTCCTAAAGCTAGGCATAGTGAACACAGTGTCAATCAGTCTGCATTTTCGGTTTGCCAGTGCAAAACAGGCAAAAAATTAGTAAGCTTGGCAAGGTAATAAATCAGATAATTTTTGTAGTTTTAATTTATTGTCATGCTAAGCAGAGAAAGGTATTTTTGGAGCTGAACTATGTCTTGCATTTGGTCTGTACTTCACAAGGGCTTTTACTGCCCTTTTTTATCTCTAAGAAACCTGATAGGTGCATAAAGCCAGTTGTAAAGAATTGATGTAGAATAACTTACACAGTTGCAAACAGAACTTTGAGTCCTGTTTATTTTATAAATTAATGGAGAAAGGAGAAAAACTGACTGGCCATGGAAACAGTGTGAGAAGTGGAAGTCCATAAAATGAAATGAAGTGCTGATAGTACCAAGGACATGCAGTGTTAGGACAACATTCAGAGGTGGCACAGGCAGTGAGATGCTCACTGCTGCCTGCTTGTGCTGTTTCACTGCAGAAAGAGTTGTCAAATATGGATTCTGATATGTTCCTAATCAGAACTATAGCAAACTTCTGGCAAGCTATTAATCAAGATGATTGGCACTGAGGTAGGTAGGATTTCTCTATGTTTCCTGAAATCTTGGATGAAGATCCAGTCTGAGGTTAAACCTTTGCTTATCCTGTTTCCTCGGTATCTTGTGTCTATTCTACTCTTAAATGTGTCATGCTCTTGGATAAAACCAAGAGTTTTCTGCTTTGATTGGGTTACACCAACTGCCCAACTTACTGCAGGTATTGTAGACCACTCTTAGAACACACAAGCACATATGTCTCTTGCTTGTAGTGATCCTCCCTCCACCTCAAGGCAAAGCAAAGCAAGTGGGAATGTTCTGTTTCACAAGGTGACTTGTCTGAAACTGTGGGGTTTTTTTCCTAGTTTTATCATTCCTGCACATGAATGCTCCCACCTGCTACTACAGTGTTTGAATGCCTGCTGCATAATATCACTGGCTGTAACCAAGTCTCTTGTGGCTATCATGAGAGCTTTAGATTTATGCTCTTTCAAGTCTTCTGCCTGAGGCTAAATTTTAGAGTTTCTGGTTAAGGTTATATTATTTCCATGAGGTTTAACTGATTGAAAAATATACCGTTTTGTGAATACCACAGTGTGATGATTTGTCTGTTGGTTTGGTTTCTAAAAGGAATGTTTTGCAATTTTTTTTTTCTAAAAGCAGTTGAATCCTGTGTTGTGTTGCTGTCAATGCCTTTAGCTGAGTGATCAGTTTGATGCCACATGGGGAAGCTTGGGGAACTGGGCCAAGTAACTTCAGAAGGTATTTAGATATTTTCTGGATATTTTCACGTACATTCGTACTAGAAGTTATTTTGAACATTGTGAATTATTTTTATTTTTCATACAAGTCTACTTCTGAAAGTATTGGGACGGCAATGAAGGTATCTTACTGTGGCAACAGTGAACACAACTGGGATATGTTGTCACATCCTGCTTGCATGTGTTTTGGATGTAGTTCAGATATGCTTACCTTCCAAGGCATAAATCCAGAGGAAAACCTGATATCCTCCCTTATGCTGCTCTTGCTGTAATGACATTTCTACAGCAAGGTTCTGCATCAGTGAAAATAAATGGGGTTTGTATTATGGGATGGCAAGGTAGTATCTGTGCAGACAAGCAATTATATTTGAGTTGTTTCAAGCATTCATGCCTTGATTTATTGTCACTGAAATTTAATCTAGTGTGTTTTGGTATTTTTCTTCAGACTTTCTCTCTAAGAGTTCTAGTGAAAATATTGCATCACCACTTCAGGAATGGAGCAGCAGTGTTATTTTGATCTGTCAAATGCAGAGGCCATGAACTTCCCCTGAGAAACTCGGTGAAACAGCCTTTCTGCTCACTTGAGGATTTGTAGTATAAAGAATGCTTCCTAAAACTGAGGCCTCAGAGTTTAAAACAGTAGCTCTCATAACTTGTTCTGCATGTGAGCCTGATTTGTTTGCATATTTTTGTTGGATGCAGTGGAGAAAAGTTACCTCTATGTGCATGTAAATTTATCAGGCCAAAACCCAGCACTATATAAGAGCAGTATCCTTGAAAATGTAGTGATTCTTCAAAGTTATTTAAACAGTCTTGTCAGCCTTAAATGTACCTTTCTGCAAGCTTAAATGTGTTTAGGTTTTGTGAGTATTTCAATACCTGTTTGGAAAGATTTTTATTTTAAGTAGAGATTTAAGAGGAAAATATCTGAAATCATACTAGACATTTTAAACATATAAAATCCCCACAGCAGTCATGCATCTATTTGACAGAAGCTTAAAAATAACGTTTTCTGTAATGCTTGGCAAAACTGTGTGTGTGTGTGAGGGCACGTAAGTGTATGGGTTTGTGCCTTTTAAAGGCGAACAATGCTAACATGTCTTTACAAATTACTGTCCCTTTTGCTCTTGATACCATCAGTGAGCTCAGAACAGCTCTGGAGGTGGTGTTTAATTGTGGCAGAATGAGGGCATGGGTATAAAGTTGTTTTATAAGTCTCACTCGTAAATACTGACTTCAGTGCAGCCATGGCGTTTGAGGGGTTTAGGAGACGGGGGTTGGAAGATCTCAGTGCTCAACCTGCAGTTGGAAAGGATGATGTAGCAATGCTCTCACTAAGAATCCCAGTTAAGAGAGATTTGAATTATTCTTCAGAATTTTCTCATTTATGAACAAAATCTATATAAGAATATGCACACACTCTCCTTGTCCCTATTTGCTTTTTTTGCCACTAAGCAGGAGAACCTCCATGAGCTATTGTCAGAACCATGCAAAGAACAAGTGAACACTTTTCCAGGCATCAGTCTTTTCCTTTGCCTTCCAGCACTTGGATGCCCAAGAAAGGCATTGAGATATAAGTGTGTGTTGTTGACAGCAGGGGACATGCACAGCCATTCTTGCTTGTCTTTTCTCCTTTCTTACTTGTGGCTTTTGCCACCAAGTTCTTCTTTATAAGGACCCATAAGAGACAGAGAATGGGCTCCCAGTTTCCTATTTATCTTTGCTTCTCTTCCCTGGGCTCTGAAAGGGGCCTAACAGGAAGGAATAACAGCTTTTATCTGCAGTGATGTGAAGGGGATCTTTGACACCCTGCTCCCTCCAGCATCATGGGAATACTCTCTGAATAGTGCAAATTTTGCAGCTGCTAGTCCTATTGCATCTTCCTTGCCTTCCATCACCACCTCACACATTAGCCTTCCCTGCTGCAACTCATTAACAGCTGTCTTGCTTTCAGTATGCTTTTTGAGAGGCTGTGTACCTCCCCAGAACCCTCCTTTCCCCTGAAGCACAGCTTTTCTGGAATCAGGGAAATTGGGAAATCTCTCCAGGTCCCACTGCTGTGGTGTAGTCCCTAAAGAGGAACCCACAAGTTTCACAGCCAGAGTTTGGACAGAAAGTCCCTGGCAGACTTGGCTACTCCCTGTTAACCCTTGAGTCAGCAAAGGTAAGGCAGATGGCTCAAGGAGGAGAATGGGAGTTCAGAGACTTCTGATCCTTTTTCTTAGCTTCTCTCAAATGAAAGGGAGATTAGAATTGCGTTTTCTCATTGAAGTGTTAAGTGAAGTGCCTCTGTGCCTTAAGAAAGGAATATTCAAGTAATGTGGGGGGAGGGGGTAGGGAAGGAAAATATTTTCTTATGCACTCATAAAATCTTAGGAATGGAAAAATAAAGCCGTTGTTTAGTCACTGAGGTTCAGGCAGCAAGCTGAGATCTCAGTCATGGCTGAGATCCCCCAGGCATGGGCACTGCACACATACCAAGCAGTCCCTGTTGCAAGAGCTGGGAATTACAAGAACGTCTTTAGGATGTCAGCCTGCTCCATGATGGCATAGCAGAGTTCACATCCACACAGAGAAATGCTTCTCTTCCCCAAACATGGGACTCGGCTGGGAATGGTTCATGGCCCATCTTAGTGTCCGAGCTTGAACTGTGCCCACATAATACCTGGAAGAGAGTTAGCTGGCCTCAGCCAAAACCATGCCAGAGGCCATTCTACCAATTCAACTGGGTGGGTGACTGGGGTGGGTCTGTGCTCAGACACTGTTAGTTTGACCAGTCTAGACATAGCTGAAGAATACAGTTCCTACTCCATGAAAACCACAGCCTGAGGATTGCCAAATAGGGAGAGGAATATGAACATCAGTTTCTAGTACGTTCATTTTATATACAAATTACTGTGAAGTCCTTTGAGCAGCTGGAGGAGATATGAGGTAAGGCCGTGTAAAAAGCAAAGGGCTTTGCAGGTGACCTTAGACCCATTGATTTTACATGTAGTTATACATATGGAAGATGTCCCACAAGTGACCTTGGGGAGCTGACAAAGAGCTTGTTGCCCTGACAGAAAAATAAGCCACAGATGGAAGAAGTAGTAGATAACAGCAGTCTTTACAAGAAAACATAAAAGAGGACAACACTGAATTAAGCCAGGCTTGAAGGTTTTAATCTTCAAATGACTGATAAGGGAGAATAATTAAACAGGAAAGGGTAAAGAGATGGGAACCATCAAACTTGCTAGTGAGTAGTAACTACTAAAATTAACTACTTTCTTCTGCCCCTGAAGAAGGATTTTAATCTTCTGCATTCATTTAGTCAGCTCCTATCTCCACCTTAATGTTTTTTTTTATATATTACATTTTTCTGAGAATATAGCAGAGGGCGAATATAGCAGCTGTAACTTCTATATACAGTCAAAGAACATGCATATATATGCAGCTGCACAGAACATACATTAATGGCTCAAATATCTTTAGAGAAATATAACCGTAAAAGGGTTTAATTTGCAGGAAGAAATAGAAATCCAAAATTAATGCATTCCTGCAGTCCCCCATGTGCTATATTCCGACTACAGCTGACAGCACTGGTGGGACAGCCAGGCCATAGCTGTCTGCTTTGTGAAGAACCTGTAAATTTTACAGCACATGGCTGAGTGGCGAAGGAAGGTGTAGCTGTTGTCTTCTGCAAGCCTATTTTATGTGTCCCTGGTCATGGAACACAATCTTGTGATGGGCACGCTGCCACCATTTCTGTCAGTATGTCCACATTGCTACATAGAAAGGAAGAGGGATGCAAAATCTAACCCACTAGAGTATTTCCCTGTCTCCCTCTTGATATTGGCATAGTGCTGACTGAGCTATATGAAAGGTGTTGGGATATAAATCCCTGTTTTTACTCTTTGCTGCATCTAATGGGGCACTTTTGATGCTGTTTGGAAGATTTCAATTTAATTGACCTTCAGGCATTACTTATTTTTGTGCTCTGAGTATTTTTAAGATGAACACAGAGGAACTAACTCCTAAATAACTCTCTGATGAGAGTGGAGGAGGACACATGTTGTTGCCATTTCCAATAGCTTTGAAGGGTCTGGAAAGTCCCTGAGTGGTGTTTCCAGCTTAGGAGAGAGTTTTCTAAATGTAGAAAGCCTGAGCCATGAAGTAGGCTTTGTTGCCAAAACTCTGAGTGAGAGAAAGAGATTGGTTTTTGGCGTGTCAAACCTTCTCTGTCCAACCTTGTGGAGCTGATGGCACCCTGCAAGGATAACTGTAACTCAGGTGTGGTGTTTCCAGAGCTTCAGGGAGTTTGTGTGTCTTGTTTGTGGCCGTGCACTGGGGAGAGCCTTTGTATGGGAAGGTAGAAAACAGTCAACTTCCCACTTTAAGTATTGTGACACTTGCAAATAAACTGGAGTGGAGAGAGACACACTGTAGGCTGGGGACACTGCAGCAGGTTTTTTGGTGGCACCAGGGTCCTTCCATCTCAGCTGAGAAGTGTCAGCTCCAGGCTGGAAGTGTGACTTCTCTGAAGCAGGTACTGCTCTGCCATGGCTGTGTGTGCCACAATCACTTGCCCTGCGTCTGTGCTTATCCAGAATAGACAGGCTGAGGAAGCTGCTCCTCACCTCTTCTCAGATGGTGTCTCTGGTGTTTCTGTATGGTTGGCCATCCATGCCACACACAGAAAGGATGCAGAAGCTCACAAGTGCTGAATTTCTTCTGGCAGCCTGCTCCCAGTGGGATTATGCTTGGAGCAATTATGTTTAGGGAAGGCTACAAGAGTGGATAGTTTGGATAGTCTCCAAATCTCACTAGTCTCAAGCTAGTAAGCAAAATATATTCCAGAAGGCACCCTCTTGGTTTTTTTTTTCTTTCTGGGGAGTAAGGAAAGGATCTCACTCAGGGCTCTGTGCTGCATGGGCAGGGTATTTAAATGATATTTCTCCTCTCAGGACTGCAGGGGGTTTGCTTTCTTAGAGAAAAACCAGAAAAATAAAGAAAGACACAGACTGTTGGGTAAATTGATAACTGGTAGTGGCTACAACCTAATTACTGTGTCTACATATCTGATTAACTTTTTTTCATCTTTTTCTGAGAATTTTTTGAGTAATCACTGCTATTACTTGTAAACAAAAATTTTACAAGGTGTGAAATTCCTATACTGCTGTGTTTATCATGATTGCTGACCTTATTCCCCAGGGGAAGGGTGTAGTTCAGCTTGGCATAAGCAATCCTGTGCCAGATGTGGGGTAGTTCATAATAAGAAATGCTATTTACAGAGATGGGAGGAGAGGGGAGAATCAGAGGATCAAGGTCCCAGAGAGGCTGGAATGTGCAGGATCAGATATCTGCATTGGAGCACTTACTGCCTTAATTTGTGTTTCACAGGATGCTGGACTCTTGTGGATCACTTCTCTTTTCAGTGAGCATTTGCCTACATATAGCTTATTGCCATTCCAGTCATAGCCCTTGTTTATGTCACTAACAGACATAAACATGTCACATCTGACTGTGTTATATTTACAGAACAACTAGAGTAGAGGACCATGGAATAGGCTGTGTACAAATTCTGATACCAGCTTGAATGTATGCATCAATATGATTTTAAAAAATGGTGAAAGGACTTAAAGTAGTGATGCTTAAGTGCCACAGAGTTTAGGTGGTGAGGGTTCTGGTGTTAATTAACCATTTACAAGCACAGAAGCATTTAGGTTTGAAAAGACCCTTAAGATGATCAAATCCAACCATTAACCCATCATTAACCACTGCCAAGTCCACCACTAAATCATGGCCCTAATAAATGCCCTGTCTACAACATCTATTAAATATCTCCAGGGCTGGTGACTCAACCACTGAGTTACAGACAAAGATTGATTAGGGAATATATCAGTGCAATTCACCAAAGGTACTGAAAAAAGGAAACAATGTCAAAAAAAATGCAAAATGGCTTGATGAATAATCTGTAAAGAGAGGCATGTATATATTGTCTAGGAATCTGTAATTGTCTGGGATTCAAGAGACCCATGGTAAAATTCCCTATCTAAACATCTCCATTCAATGGAAAATTGCTTTTAATTGAAGCAATACCAATTAGCTCTGCACAGGACATGGAAACTTGCTTATGGGGCAGAGCATTCTGTGAGGCAGAGAGTAGTTATGTCATGCCAAGCTAGAAAAAATCCGTAGGTATTTCTTTCATTACAGAAGTCTCAGTGTTTTCCCACTATCAGTGTTTCTTGTAGCTCATCTGGTCCTCTGTTACCTCCTGCATTCTGTTGTTACTCCAGTCTTTTAAAACCTGGGTGGAGAGAACTGAAAACTGGACATGAAGGAGTTGTGAGAAGACATAAAGCAGCTCTCATGGTAAGGGAATAAACTGGAAATGGTGGAGGTAGCAAAATGAATCAACTTTTAAGGTGCAAAGAGAAAGATTATGGGGATTTTAAAAAGGCTGGGAGAAATAAGAGGATTTAAAAGAGTAAAGATAAAGACTTGGTTTAAGTAAGGCTTAAGATGGGTAAGGAAAATACTAATCTACAGCAGTATTAATCTGGCTACAGCCACGAAGTGTTTTCCTGTCAACCTACTAACTGGGAACAATATAGACTAGAGACTAATTGAGGGAACTTTTGATTTGTGTGACTGCAGACCTTAACAGACTATATTTTCTTTGTGAAGAAAAATGAAAAAAAATATAAGAAAAGGGTGAAAAAATAAGAGGTATGGGACAATTAGTAAATCTTTCAAGCAATTGCTTTCCAGACCCAGTAAGTGGATCGCTGTCCATGCCAATGTGCATATTTCATATGTGGGACTGTGGTCACATTCACCCTCTCTGTTTTCTGAGGCTTTTGAGCCAGAGTCTGATGAGGTTTATGGTGGTTGTCCACTAGGTTTGAGGTGAATTTGGGTTGTTTAAAGTCTGTAGCCTGCTTCCTGAAACAGACCTGGAAAATGTAAACCAGTATACATCCATACTGACAGACCACCAGGGAAGAAGGCTGCTGAGCCTTACTTTTTCAGACTGGTCATACTGGAGAGCAAAAAGATCCAATTCTTTGACCCTGGCCCAAGTCTCCAGGTTGTTTTTGTGAATGTTGGTGCAATCACAATAGCAGAATCTTTCCAGGATGTGGAGGGTATTTTGTGTGGGTATGTGTGAAATCCAGAATTTGAAGGAGAGATTATTACAGTTTGTAACTTGCTTTAGTGTTTGAAGAATGCCAATCATCAAGAGTACAGAGGGACTTTTGTGATTAAATTTCCCAAACAAAGTGAGAATTCCAAGAAGTGAAAAGGTATACTCATAACACTTGATTAGAAATAAAAGTGAAAAGATTTTGTGTACTGTATTTCTGAGTTGACCAGCTATGAGACATCAAAATAGGCTTGGGGGTTTTTATCTATGTTTTCAAAGTTTCTCTTTGATAATTAATCTTGCTTCACATGTTTTGGCATACAAAACCACTGCTGAAAATTTAGGACACTATATTCTGCTGAAAAGAAAATTCTGAACAGCTTGCTTTCAGGCTTTGTTTTATTATTTTTTCCCCTCCATGTTCTGCTAAAGATTTACTTGTTAAAATCAGGCATCATGCGTTGGCAAAGTAGGCAAGTAGTTTAAATTGATCATTCTTTTTTCTCAGTAGATTTGTGTCATGATTTGTTTGTGCAAACCTTTGCTCAACTCTCATGTGTTTCATAGGTCACCAATTTGTCTTGCTATTGACATGCAGTGTGACTGTACATTTTGGTGAGTTAGGCACACAGTTTACAGCTTATTTAACAGAAGTACTTAGTGAAAAAGGAAAAAAAAAATCCAGACATGTGCATGCCTACAGTACAGTGCTCTTCTTCAGAAATTCTAGAATAGCCATTTTGTTTAAATTTTGTGGCAGCAGAACTAATGAACCCTGGTTTCCTATAGTTTTTTGTCTCATGGGTGATTGACTTTCACTATCTAAGAGGATGTGAGCCCCAGGCAAAGATTTTCCCAGCAGTGGGGTGTTTATACAAGGGATTTCTCCCATGAGGCTTCTTTCATATCTTGAACTCACAACTGCAAGTTTTCTCAGAGCCAGGACTCTGATAGCATCTCTACGCATCTGTCTATTTTCAGGAAGAAAAAGGAAGAATTTTGCCATCTTTCACAAGTCTACCGGTGTTAGAAACTGGTTGGAAATATAATTAAGAAATGGATGGAATGAATACACAGGTGAATACAAAATGAATTATCACATAGCCAATTTTGTAGGAAATTCTAGTGAAAAAAATTAGGACATAACAGGATGTAGTACTGCAGTGACTATCAGAGATATTTTGTGTGCTTGAAAACCCTGGTTCAAAGTTTCTCCCATAAGAGAAAGAAGATCCAATTATTTATTTCCAGGTTTTCAATGTTGTGTGCATAACAGCAGATGTGTAATGTGCTTTTGTCTTTATCTTTTAGTGAGTGCATATAACTACCACCATCAGCAGTTGATTAACTATGCCCTTTAATCCAGATTTCATAGTTTTTCATCTCAGAACAGAAGATTTTCATTTCAGCCCTACCACAAAAGCCTGTGCTGGCAAATGTTAAGTCTAATCTTTTAGTTTTCACGATTGCACACTCATTCATCATCGTGTAGGTGATTAGCCAGTCAAATGCAAAGTATGCACTATTATTTTTCTTTTAAGAACTATATTCTTCAGTGCACTCCACTGAAACAACTTCTAGCACTTCATGTATTTATTTGGATGGTAAAGACAAAGTCATAAAGAGATAGTCCTAGTACAGCCAGGATATAGCGATGCCTATATTAAAGCCAGTGAAGTAAAATTCTAGTGTGTATCCTTTGATGCTCTGCCTCAGTGATGCAATACAAATGTACATTTTAATGGTGCTTTTATAGTCCTTGAACTCTTGGCTGTATTGAAATGCAGTTTTTCAATCTTGATGTTTTTGGAACGTGTTGAGAGTGTAATATGCATGGTTTTTATAAGTCCCAGAGAGACCTCCCTCAAACTTTTCTTTCACGTACTCACAGAAAATCCTTCTTGTTTGGGTGCTAGGGAATCCTTGTGAATTAGTCACAGGCAGTGAGGTAAGAAGTGGAGTTTGAGCTAGCTGTCTATATTTTAATTAAATGAGAAACTCAGGATTCTCACTAGACAGTTTCTTAGGTTTGGATTTTACTCCTTCTCCTTAGAGTCTGAACTGCTGGAAATTTCCTGACTTCTTGTATTGTATACTTACTTGTATTTTTGAGAGTGTCCCATGCAATTTTTAAGAACTGCTGGGGAAATAAACTGCTTACAGTATCTAGAACTTTTCAGATATCCATTACCAGAAACATTGGAGAGGTCTCAGTAGCACTAGTTCACATATGGGGAACTTGAGGCACAGAAGATTGAAGTGACTTGCCCCAGACCATCCAGCAAGTAAGAAACAGAACAAGAGTTAGGGGTTCGTGCTTCTACCTTGGGCCACATCCATTCAGACACATGCTGCAGCCATGAGGAGAGGAGAAGACGTGTCACATGCTAGCAGTGAATAGCAGAGATTTTGACCTTCAGAAATGGCAACCACTTCATCTCTGTGGTTCATAAAACAGAGTGTCTGAAGAGTAGAAGGAGATGGATATTGGCACCTTCTGAAATTCAGCCAGCTTGCACCAGTGTGCTGGCAAGGAGAAGCTCATGTGTCTGCCTCTATTAGGAGGAGGCATGCATCCATGTCTGAGTCCACCTTAATGTGATGTTTTTCTCTCACTCGATGAAAAAATGCTTTTGAGGGTACAGAATGTGGTTATACTGTTTTCTTCAGTGCTCAGCTGTGATGGAGGCTCTCATGGGTGAATGAATTACTCTTCCTTCCCTCCTGTGCAGACACCTCATATTCCTTTAGATACTGTCTGGTCTCATATTTTACTAGATGAGCCATCTCACCATCTTAATCATAACCTAAACAAGCTAGTTTTGTCTCTGTGTACCACAGTAGGAGCCTGGGCATAACAGACCAAATTTTGAACTTCTGCCCTGGATTGTGCTGTCTTACCTGTATAACCAGAGATGGAGAAGTATTTGTGCTGTTCTTCCTACATCCAGTGGTTCAAATCACAGCTTTTCAGTGGCCAGAGGATGAACATTACTCATAAGTTTTTTTGCTTCTCTCACAGGCTTCCTCATTCACAGAGGTAGGCAAAATAACAGCTTTACATATTCTTCTGCAAAAGGGTAGGAACAGCAAGAAACTATAGTGAGGCATGATGAGAAAAACTCCAGACAGAGAAATTCAATTCTGATATATTTTTAAGTGATTCTTTTTTGCTTACGGCATACAGAATGCCAGTGGCACCCATTATATAACATGGTCACAGCATAGGAACTGAAATGTGAACTCCAAACAAACAGTAGAGAAGGAGGGGATCTATTTACATCTGCTTTAAAGGAGACCACTGTAAACATAACACTGAAATCTTCCAGTGGAATTTTCTTAAGAGCAGTGAAGGGTAAGTCTGTATAAGGAGCATTGCCCAGCAACAGCTCCTACTATAATATGTCCCCAAGTCCTAAAATTGTGCACTATTGTTTTGTACTGGTAAACCATCCTGTGTGTGTACTCAATTCTTTTTTCCACTAACAACTCAAACTGTGGGCCAGGGGAGATTAAGATGAGGTTTTCGTTTCATTCAGAGCTCTGAAATCCAGCCCACTGGAACTTGTCTCTTTTGAAGCTCTAATAACTAACATTCCTGCCTTCCTTAAACTGCAACACTCACCAAAACGTGCTTCCTGCAGAGCTGAATGAAGGTAAGAACGTTGTCTCACCACCAGGGAGAAAAGCGTGGCAACCTTTCCTGGAAGGATTCCTGCTGGTGTGGGGTTGATTGAAGAAGAGGATTCCACCTGAGCTGAGCGTGGCCAGAAGGCTTCTGGCCCCTTTACAAATACAGGAGGTATGTGTGATGTAACTCTCTTTAGTCCTCTTTTTTTAACTTATCTAAGATATAGTCTATTTCTCACCCCAGGCCTCTGCTTACTGCTCAGTGTCCCTGTCAATCGAAATTTGGAAGCAGATTTAAGAGATTTGTCTCGACCCTCCAAAAAAGCTGTGATTTCTAACAACTATTGTGAGGATGCAACTTTTTTTTCCAGATCACTTCCTCCCTCATGGGAAAGGAGGTCAAGGGAGGCCCTAACAGTGACCTAACAAAACCTGTCGTCTGAATCAGCTCCCAGATAAGCAGAAATCACTTGGAAGTTGCAAAGGGAAAGGAATGTCAATAGGTAATGTTCCACACACATTATGTGGCCAAAAGAAGTACCCACAATCCTCTGCTGAAGTGCCAAGGAATCCATTTGGCCTTTTAGCGTGGCACAGTTCTTGCTGACTTTCGTTTACATGTGATGTCTCAGAGTCTGTAGCATGACCATGACACACAGTTTACCTCATTTAGAGTTTCTCAAGCTATGATCTCAGAAAAGTTGTCTCAGAAAAGAAGTCCACTCCCTGTCCCAAGGAAGGATCTGTTAAACCAACATCACTTTGTCATAGAGATCTGTCTGGTCTGTTCTTAAATACCACCCATAATGAGCTCTCCAGACAAACTCTCCAGTGTTTGGTTTCTTTTTTGTTAGAGGACTCCTTTGCCCAGATTTCTTGTACTGTAAATGCAGTATATTGCTTTTTCTTCTTCTGTCTACACTGGACCTGGAAAATAGTTTGTTCCTCTCCTTTTCTTTTTGCAGCCTTATACACCAAAGATTGTTCTCAAGTCTCTTCGCAGCCTTTTTCTCTAAACATCTTGTTTATTCTGTCTTTCCCTGTATTTCAAGTTTTCTGATTTCCATCGCTCTCCTCAGGGCTATCTCCATTTGGCTCCATCTGTGAAGTGTGGAGTCCAAATGGGGCAGAGTACTTCAGCAGAGCTCTTTCCCATGCTGAGAAGGGAGAGCACCTAACCTTTCTATGTGTTTCACAGTCCTACCAGCATTTGCCATTCCAACACTTAGGCCAACAACTGTTCTCCAGTTTGGGGGTGAAGCAGGAATCTCTAACCCAGAAGCAAAGCAAAGCAGGTACTCAAACATCACATTTGGGATACTGCTGGCTCCAGGTGGACTGGTGGTTGAACCCACAGAGGGATCTCACTTGGCTCCCCTTCTTTCTTTTCTGTCTGCTCAGAAAGGGTGACAAGGTGTGGCTTGCCAAGGCAGGCTGCCAACAGCTGAAATTTCCTGTACAGCTGTAGAAATAAATAACTGTTGAGCATACCTGGTTCCCATCACTCCCTTTCCCAGGCTCTGCTTTGCCCTTTCTAGCTCAAGTACCCTGCTTTGCCATCTGCGTGTGGAGGGAGGTACCTAGGATCACAGGGTGCATGCCCAATCTCTTCCATCTCTCTTCTCATGATCACCTTTTTTTTTTTTTTTTTTGGAAGGACACAGATGAGATTTGTGGCATGTTTGGTGCTGCATGGCTAGTGCCCACCTCTCTTGATATGCTGAGCTTTTTCTGGTATGACCTGCTTAGAATCACAAAAGCTGTGGCTTGGCTACATATATGGGGCTTCATAATGCCAGAGATGGCTTTTCCTATGTCATCTTAACTAATTAAGAGCATAAGGAAAGTCATGGAATGATTAATGCTTTGACTGTCCATGCTCTAGATGCTATTAAAGATTTTAATTTCATAGAAATTGAATGCAAATATCCAGTGACTGATGATGCAAATATGCCATGATTTACTCTCACCATGGGCTTCATTTAGGTACCTAATGTCAGTCTGTGGTACCATACACAGTCATTGAAATTCAGCTTTTATAACTATTCATTGCTGTAATGAAAACCAGAATTCTTTCAAGAGCTGAACAATAAAATTGTTAGGCAGTTGTTTTTCTAGCTAACCTTCCAGGTGACAAAGTATTTAAGGCATATAGTACAACTGGTTTTCATCTGAGACATGGGATGGATGATCTCAGGGTATAAAATGTACATTATTCTCTGTATGTACAATTTTGTATTATGTAAGTAAACATATTTTTAAAAATATAGTGGGAAATCTTTCAGTCAAAACAAATAATGTTTTGTGTGTTTACAGAACCTAAGGATCTGCTCTTTCTGCCTTTTTATTTTAAATCTCTGTGGCTGGAACTTGATTTTCAAGTTTCCATAAGACTATCCAAATTGGTTTGCTCTTAGAGCTGTATTCTAAAGTTTATTTTCAATTTCTCTTGCAGTCTATCTAGTATTTATCAGTTCCAGGAAAAATCTTGACAGAGAGACTGTGTCAGTTTTCAATTCAGTGTGTTTTTAGTGGCTTTATAGTTCTTATAGATGGAGCATAATTGTATGATTATGCTTACAAGAAAAGAAGGCAGAGTCACAGCATTCCAACAGTAAACCAAAGCTATAACAATGTCATGAAATAATGCAAATATAATTGTGATGAAATTACTGCATGAGATTTTATGGCTCATGTGATTAGCTGTCCAGCTGTTTTTAGGAGGCAGGGCTGGAGACCAGTTGTAATACTGCTCACAGAAAGTGATGTAGGGATAATGGCTTCTGGGTTGAAGTGCCTCAACTAGTAGAACTCCAGGTCCTCTCCTTAGTAAGTTGGGGAGAGGGAATGGCAGCAGTGATTCTCAGGAGGCAAAGGCAATATTTTCTATGGAATTAGCAGGCAGTCTGGATGGCAAATGCAGGCAGCCATTTGATGTGCATCAGTCTGGGACTACTTGAACACTTTTGTCTTTAAAAAATGTAAAAATATATAAATCGCACTGTAGAAAACAGTTTTGTGGGCAGCAACATTACTGAGGTATAATCCATAACTTTGTCTTGTGGGTAGATCTTGTCTGATCTATAGTGCAAATGCCAATGAAACCTGTCCCAGACCTAGGATTCCCCTGATGTTTCACATTCACTGAAGTCTAAAACTGTTGGCATTTTCCAGTGGAGCTTCTCCTCATTTCAGTTTAACAGCCTTGTGGAACTGAATACATTTGACATCTCTGTTCCTCTTAAAAGGCAATTGAAGTTGGCCGTGTCCGTAGAAGTTATTAGGGGAAGACACATATCATGATTACACTTTTTCAATATCTTAGGAAACTAGGCCAAGAATAATAATGTTATGAGTTTGCTGGATAAAATCACATCAGGATGTTTTTAGATACAAACTCTCCAGGTTTGGCAGGGTCTTGTTTGGAAAATGAATTATGCATTTTAGGGTTCACTGTAAAGTCAGTTGCAGATTCCTTGATAAGACAAATCTTTATCTTCTGCTCTTCCCCATATGAAGGACAGGTGATTAAAAAGATATGCATTTACTTCTTTAGATTGTAGGAAGTCAAAGGGGAAATTAGTTCAGATGGTTTATCTACTTTGAACATTGTATACAGAATGTTACACGTCCCATATCAGAGGGAGCTGATTCACTATTTGTAAAATTAAGAATAATAAAAAAGTTAAAAGTAGAATAGGATTCTACTTTTTCAAATATTGAGTAAATCCTCAACACAGTAAGTTATGCCTGCAGAGACGTTTAGCACATGCTCCCCTTGAAATATCTTTTAACTGCTGAAACAAATCACCTGAATATCTTTGAAAAAAGATCTTTGAAAAAAGATATTTAATTGCCTTTCAGAACAAAATCAAAGTTAGGCAATGGTAAGAAATTCTTTGTCCTATCTTATAATGAATGCATAAAACCCAGGCTTGCATCCAAAGCAGACAAAGTCATGTAGTAGTTTAAGCAGATCTTTTGGGAAAAGTTGGGGGTTTTTCATTTCATGTCCTTCCTTCTCCATCCCCTGCCCCCCCCCCCCCCCCACCCCCCCCCCCCCCCCCAAAAAAAAAAAAAAGGGTAACAAACACTAAAAACCAGACACATGTTTTCAAAATTACAAAATTTTAATAGTCTGAAAACAATTGGTTGGAGAGCTCTTCCAAAAAACTTGCTGGCCTCTGATCACAGGTCAAAGAACAGGTAGATTTTAAAGCCAGGAGAGGTTCTAAATATTCATCTCTTGCAGCTTTCCTTATAGGACAAACCATAGAATTTTACCCTGCAGTTCTTGGTGTGTGCCTAGAACATTTGAGCTAGGTGTAAAAAATTTCTATATTGACACAATTTCTTTTGTAGTCATGGGATCTTGTTATGTCATTATGTCCAGCATTAAAGCATCTGTCTTTACAATGTGGACATCAGTGCCTGCACTGAGGTGAGGATATGAGCTCAGCAAAACGAGATTAACACCAAAATGTGTGTCACAAACTCAGAGTGCATAAACATTTTCCAAAAGCTGAGCTCAGAGTGCATAACCATTTTCCAAAAGCTGAAATATCTCATGAAGCCCAGAAATGGGGGATCTCTTGAGTTACCAGCAACAGAGGAAGTTCTAGTGCCAATTACTGGTTTCCCATATGCCTCTCCTTAATGATAACATTCTAAGAGAGACTGTGATTTAACACAGCCACCACACTGACGCTTAAGAGCTGCATCTAAAGAGAGAGAAAACACTGGTTCAACTGTTTGCCTCTTCTTTCCAGAGTTGAGTGACCAAGTATGTCTGGTCACTTCTATCACCAGAAACATGATCTGTTATTTTTGCTGGGGTTACAAAGGTAATTAACGTGATTCTGTATCTTACATGGTTGAAAATATGTTTTGGAAAATATGCTTGATATCTCTCTTCTCCTTTCTAGCATACAGAGTCAGCATAAATATGAAGTCTTTGGTAAGCAAAAAATTTTGATGAAAATTTTGATGAGAATTCTCCACCTAGAAAGAGGGAGAAGGAAGAAAAACATTCAAGCAATAGTTACAGTGACATTTTGATTTTGAAGCTCAGGATATCAGAGGACATCAATGATCTTCAGATACTGCAATTAAAAACTTTGAGCACACAGAATTCATTAATATTTTCTCTGTAAAGCCTCCAATTGATTGGCCATTACTACTTTGCCATTTTAATTTATATGGTATGCTTCCTGTGTGGTAACACATGCAAGGCTTACTGTAAGCTTTGAGCTTCACATTCAGCCCCATGAAGGGCATCAGTGTTCAAACTGGAAATGCCAAAATACAAAGCCATAAAGGAGGAGCACTTTGTTCCTCCCTGCCCTACAGTCCTCAAGTCCATCTCTTTTTGAGGTGTCTGGATTTCCATTCTGCACACAATTGGAGCCTCAGAAGCACTTTTCTGACCATGCTTAGCATGGTCCTGCAGCCCTTAGAAGGGCCCAGTGCAATCAGCAAGCTGAGCACCTTTAACACGAAGCCAGTTGGATCAGGCCAGTGCAAACATGGATTTGACTCCCTCAAATGTTGCTCACTGGGACCATGTGCCATTTCTCACATTACTGAGGTAATGTACCCACCCTCAGACCAAAGCTCAGTTAGTTACGTGGATATTTGTGTGGATATGTGTCTATTCATATGTCTGTTGTTTATTAAAAAGAAGCTAGACTGTTACCAAGACCAGAACTCTTCTCCCAAATGACTGCCCTGACCACTTAGACAAGGGCAAGCTCTGTGCTGCACTTACTGTATATGGCTTGACTTTCCTCCAACTTGAGAAAAAGCCTGAGCTTGTGTTTGGCCTCCTTGGCCAGTGCTCCCAGTAGAAACCTGGCAGGAGGTGTTATCAGTGCAGCACTCCATGGACATCTCATGTCCCTGTTCCCCTGGTTCATGGGTAAAAGCCTCTGGGAGCCAGGATAGCTGCAAGATGGTATGGGACATGGCTCTGAAGAGTCCAGGTCAGCTAGCAGACCATTGGGCAACTCTGGTCACTGCCTGGACTTCAGCAGTGACTCCCAGGATGTGTTAGCTGGGGTATCTTGCTGTCCAGGGTCTAAATGTGGTCAAGAATTCCATTCCAAAAAGGAAAGATCAAACTGTGCAGTTTCATCATTTGAAAGTAGGGAAGAAAGGGAATGCAATGAAAAATGGGGAAATTAGAGTCTTGTTGCATGTGTGGGTCAGTCTGCTGGTTTGTTTTCAACCACTTAATTATAAAAGGACACATTAAAATTGTTTAATAATTCCAAGACAATGTATTATTCTGTGTTTAGTTTGGAAAAGTTCAGGTGCTAAAATTTGAGTTGTACCTGTGTGGCTGTGACTGAAATGGGAGGATTCTGCCTCTTACAAGGTAAATTAACACACAGAGCATAGTGTCATAATTTCTCTAGTGCAGATGGGGCCATTCACCTGGGGAACTTGGCTGTGTGTATTTGCTGTGTCACATAGCGGATGTTTGCCTTTACAATTGCTTTTCTCTAATTTTGGTTTCACCCATTTACTGACAGCTATGGTGTCCTCTATCCTGGAGCAGGAAAACAGGGAATGCTTTTCAGTTTGCTGAATCTGTCTCCTCTTGTATACATTACTGCTTGCTTTGTCGATCCTTTGGTGCAACAGCAGTCATGTCAGTAAAAAAGAGGAAAGCGTCAAAATTTCCTGCTGCAGGCACAGACTTGCACACAATGACTAAACTGGATTTTTCCAAACTTCTGCCTTTTCATTCTTTCTCAGATATTTTGTGGGGAAGTTGTTTGTGTTCTGACAAGCAAACTATTGTGTGTTTGTTTGTTTGTTTGCTTTTTAAGCGTTAGGTATTTTAAAAAGTTCATTTTTTTATGCTCCAATGACTACCCAAATTGCTACAATCCATTAGTATTTGCCTGGAGGATTAGGACTAACATTTAGAATAAAGTACCCGGAGTGTCTCTTTGATTATTACAGAATTACCACATGAAGTATTATTTGGTGGCAATTTTATGATGTGCCTAAGTGGAATAAAATGTCAATTTTATTTAAAAAGGAATGCACCCAAGGATACTGCAATGGGACCCTGCTACAAATGTTTTGCAATAGGACACATTCTCATGAAGTGATTAGGTGTCTCAGCTGGGACTTAACTCCCAAGGAGAATTCCAGAATTGTCACTTACTGACACTGGTTTATTTTCAGTGGAGAATGCTGACTTCTCAGAAAAGGAGGAGGGGCAAGAACCATCTCATTTGTTTTATCCCTGTGTTTGGTGGGTCAGGACAAAGTTATTTGGGGGCAATTATGCTGCATTCCTTGTCAGATACTCATTCCTCAAGTTCTGAGCAGGGAATTTTAGTGCTTTCACTTAGGCTAGTTAAAAATAAATTGTGTCAGAGGCTAGGAGATGCATTTTATCTTCTAAACCTTGCAGTCAAAAATCTCTGTAAGCTGTGCAAATGTGCTGCAATCCTGTTAACATCTGGCAAGCAACAAATGGGAAAAAAACAGTTCAAAAAATCTTTAACATAATATTGCAAGGCAAGTTTTTAATTAGCTGGGGTTGGTTTTTCCCCCTTATTTTGTGCAGGCCTGAAGTGATCAGCAATTTCTTAGTCAGAAAATATGCTGCTTCCACTGACAGTTCTGGTTACAGTGTAACTCCAACTACTGGACTGTCTTATTTGAAATTAATTGTTATTGCTGCATTTCTGAAAACAGTTCTTGAGATTGATGGGAGTGGTGCAAGCTTGCAGGACTGTGTCTCCAGTCAGCAGATGCCAGTAGGTGATGTAAAGATGAATGATTCCTTGAATTTTAAGTGACATGGAATGTAAATCAGGTAAGTCACAGGCAGAAACACACGTTTCTAGAGAGCTATGTCAAAATTGGAAACATTTGAGTTCTAATTAATGAAATGAGAAAAGCCACTTTGGGCATTATTTTCCCAGAGAAGGATGCTTTTTAAATGATAAGGCATGTGTTATGGCTGCTGTTCTTATATGTAGGTGTGTCCATGAATACACATACCTAAGCACAGAGGAAACTGATCCATTTCTTCTCTTTTTAACTCATGCCTAAGAAAAAGTCAAATTCTAATTTATAAAGCAGACAGGTTTCCTCATGATAAATCCAACTTAGAGTTAAAACATGCTTTGAAATTTTTCAATATTTGTATATTTTTGAGAGAAGATGTCCATGCTTCATGCTCAGAAAATTGAGATGTCATTTAATGCATTTTCTCATGTGATAGAAAATACTTTCCCCGTGGATGATGCATTGCATCTCAGGAGCTCTGAAGATTGTCACTACCTATTTTACTTACATGCGTGTGTCTCCTTGGTACCCAGAACTGCCCATAATCTTCTTTTCAGTGAATGAATGTTTAGCTTTAAGCCCAGCATGAGTATGGCATGGCTCAGGCTGGACACTTCTTGAGTGCTGTGCACACCCCTGTGTGAGGTAAAATAGACTCCAGCAGGAGTCACTGCCTGAGATGTGCAGATGGGTATTTCTGGCAATCCTAGCTCCTATCGGTGTGCAAAGTCTGTGACAATTTCTCTTTACATAGCAGTACTTTCTCATGACTTTAAAATAATTTACTAACAACGTGGAGCTCAGTTACTAACATTTAAAAGTAATAAGCTTGCTAAAAGTGATGGGCAATATGGGCATTGTTAATTGAAGGGGGTCCATGGAAGAGGATGATTTTGGTTTCTCCATCTACATTGTCTTCCCTTTCCTGCCTTGCAGACAGACTCTTGCTGCACAGGGATGGCAGAACTGGTGAATGTGGGGGGAAGTGCAGAAAAGTTTGGGCAGAAGAGCAAAAAAAAGAAGGGGTGGAGATTGAAAGACAGTGAGCATTATTTCCACTGCCTCCATGAGACAGCAAGAGTTTTGAGAGAATCCCAGCTCCTTGAAGATATTTGACTTCTCTAAAGTCTGCTGAGAAAGAAAGGGAGAAATAGAGAAGACCTGCACATCCTTACCTAATGAAATGTCTGACCCGGATGCTGGGAGAATGTCTCAATTTTAAGTTTCCTGTAGGCAGCTTCAAAGTACTGGAAACTCCAGTTGAGGGGCATTAGGGTTTATGGCTTTTGGGTTTCAGAGCAGGTAAACTGCAAACTAAACTCCAACTAAGTAAGCCACTTGGGTATGTAAATGAGATCCTTCTTTCTTGAAGGATGAAATGTAAATGAGATCCTTCTTTCTTGAACATGTAACTAAACACTGATGAATCAGGAGCTGAATTATCATAAAACTAGTCAGTGATGCTGCTCTTGTTTCACTGGAATGGAATGTGGTGTGACCAGTTTGATGTATATTGTGATACACTGAGGGACTGAGAGACTGGAACTGCTTACAGTCAAGTCCAAAGAGTCAACTGCAGAGCTTAAAGTACCAAAATGCAACAAAAGTATTTGGGAGCTGCAGTTCTCAGAAGAAAACACTCTCCAGTGTGTCTGTGCTGAGGCAATTTCTTCTTTTCCCTCACTATCCTCAAGGTTCTGCTGGGATAACTGAGGCATTGCTGTTGTTCATTGTCTGCTGCCTCTGCAGAGCCTTCTGAGCATTGAGATCAGGCAGGTGTATCTGTGTCAAGTCACAAAATATGGGGAAGTTAAATCAGGACATTCTAAAGGTCTTAACAGATGCCAAGCAGCCATATTCAGAATTGCCAACACCTTTATTTTTATCTTACTCAGTTTGTGTTCAAGCTTGAACATGTGTGTACACTAAGATTAGAACTACTGACATGCCAGGTTCCAGAGTTCAGTTATTTTTGAGTTAACTCTATAAAAATAAATATTTCTTAAGTGTGTGTCATTTGATCAGGAGAAGCAAGGGAGATGATTTTATTTAAAGCAGAAATAAAAGACACCTTTTCTTTTGAATTGGTTAATTAAACAAAGAAAAGGCAAAGCTATGCATAGACATCAAGCACAAAACAGAAGATGGTATTCTCTGTTGCCTTCCTCCCTTCTCCAAAGGTAAAAACTAATCTAAATTTTAGGTCCGTGAGAGCTGGTCCTCATAGCAATTGTGTGATATCTGCTATACAAGGAATCTGCAGTGCTTCCAGGGAAGTTATGGCCCAATGCACTAGTGCCCCATTCTTCTATACCAACATTTATCTTTTTTCTTTCTTATAGCTTTCCAGTTCCCAGACAGATTGAAGTACACTCTAATCAAATATCTAACCAAACTTTTCTGACATGTAAGATATTTAAGGGGTAGATTCCATATGTCTTGCAGGTAACATCTGCTTGCAAATGTAGCTTGTGTTTGTGCATGTAAAAACAGGGCTTTCCACTCAACTAATAGATTTCTTAATAAGACTACTGATGGGATAATCTATCTTTATAAAGTCCAGTGGCGGCTTCTTAGGGCTAATCCTGAATTTATAGTGTTTTTATGTATAAAGAAACAGGAAGAAGTGTTCTGTAGATTCAGGGAAGTAGTACAGCCACTCACTCTGGCTGCTACTGTGTTGGGCTGGCTGCAGTTACAGCCAAGCCCCTGTAGAAGAGGGTCTCTATTTCTATTTGATTATTAAAAACAGTGGTCCAGATGCAACATCTGGCTCAGGAAATCCCTAAACTCCTGATTGTCGGAAACACAGAGGATATTAAGAGAGGGGGGTGTGTTGAGGGGGAATCACTCTGAATGCACCCTGTTCTTATATTCTTTTCCTAAGCATCTGCCTTTGTCTGCTGTCTAAGGCAGGATATTGGGCTGGATGGACCTTTCATCTACCCCGGGGTGGCAGCGTTCTGTGTTTGGGGGGTGGAGTGGGCTCTCATCATCCAGGATCTGATGATCCCAAATGTGACTTTCCCCTCCTGTCTAAACCTTTATGGCTGTAGTTCTTCATCTGCTTTCCTGAAATCCTGTTCACAGCAGAAGTGCAGCATAGGAGGAGGGAAAGAGTTGGCCCCCTCCTCAAGGGCTGTGTATTTTTATGTATTTATTTTGGCTTGGATGGAGATTTTTTTTTTCTTTTCCCCTCTGAATAGGAAATTCAGAAAAGTGACATCATTTTTAATCCCTGACAGTTTATGGGCTTTGAAAAAGATTCTGGATAATACTGAGCAATTAAGATGCCATTTTAATAGTTCTTTCAAGTGAAATCAAGTGAGTAATTAAATAAAATTGAATGAGGACCATGTCAGGCCACCCACAAGCTCTCATATCCGCTACAAATAGATGAATAAGTTAGAGTGTGGGACAAATGCTGTGTCTAAGTGGTCCTATTTATGTGTTATTGGATGCTCTAGGAATGAGGCTTTCAGCTGGAAGATTTGTTTCCTTTGAACAATGTTTCCAAGCAAGAACATGCAGGAATGTCAATTCCTATTCAAACAGCAGTAACTTTCCAATCTTTTAAATTTTTTTTGTGGTAGTGTTAATGCTGTTGTTTTGTATAGATGGTTTGTTGTAAAAGTCACAGAACATAAACAGGATTTTTTGCATTAAATGCTGGATTAGAACTTCTGCTGCCTAGTTATTAATATGATGATATATGAATGCATTTTGAAAGTTGCTTTAGACTTCAAGCATGGGGTATGGCATTACACATGGCTTGTATTTGTTCTACACAGATAAAAAAAGCAAAGTGGAGACAAAGGGGAAAAAAGTACTTTTGAGATAAACAGTACAATAACTAAGTATGTACTGGAAAATGGTATATTTCAGTTGTAGATCAGTTAATTTTCTTAGGGTGAAAAAACCTTCTTTTAGACTTTTCCAATCTTACATGTTAAATTTTGTGCTAGGATTTCTCACTATAATTAGAAGTATTAACTGGAAACTGTATTTCTGAAGTATATTATTTGTACTTTAACTGGGACACCTAACCCTCTTTTATATCTATGCAAATATTGATAAAATATTGATGTTTTAAAAAGGTCCCATTTGAAGTTTAGACAGAGATATTAATACCATGACATATGATAAGAGCCTTGAAGACTAGACTTGCATCTACAGCATTATTTTTACTGAAATGTGCATGGAGGAGGCAGCGAATAAAAGCAACAGCCCAAATAATCTCATTTTATTTCACCTATAGATTCACAGAAAAACTCATATTATTCCTCAAGAAGTTCCTCTTCTGAATACCTTCTGAGCACAGCTGATGGAGCGGGTACCAGATAGCACAACCTGCTCACCCCACACAAACTTGTTTTCCCTTCATCTCAGGGAATGAATGGATCATTACCTCATGCCTGTAGGTGCTACCCTGGTACAAATACATACTTCCTGTTTTTGTTCTCTCCCAAAACATGCTTTTCTGGTTTTGCTTTAAATTTGGGACAATATAGGGCCCCTCTGGTGGTCAAAATATTTTCTGTACATTTCTACAGTATTTGACTCTAAAGATGTTTTGCTGAGGGATCAAAATGTCTGCTTTACATTTTAAAGTAATATGACCATAGTTAGTTCATTTTTCTAAGAAAACCACTGGAATGAGCCAAAACTGGAGGAGAAAAATGCGTAGGAGAGGTGTTCCAGTGTGTGTCAGGGCCCAGGAATGTGGTCAGTGGCACTGACGGGTGCACACAGAGAGTAGCTGCAAAATTCATTGCACCAACTCTCCCTGCCCAGCTGGCACACAGGAGCTGAGATGGTGCTGGAATGCCAGGGCTGGGTCTGCTGCTGGAGGCAGGACAGTGTTAGGGACAAAGCACTTAGGGAAACAAAAGGTTACTGCTGAGGAAAAAAATGCCTGTTTAATTTCACAGGCTGCTGTTTCTCTGATCACTGGAAACCACAGGCATTCTGGATGTGTTAAGGTACAGAAAGCAAGCATAGGTTGATTTACTGGTGTCAATGCCTCCTCTTAATTTGGTAGAGTGGTGCTAAAAATACCCAAACATTAGGACTTAAAAGAGAGTTACGATGTGCAACATTTAAATTTAGAGGAAGACTCTTCTAACCACTTTTCCTCTAATATGTTTGTATGTGAAAAAGTGGCATTTCCCTGTGCTGCTGTATTGTCCTCTGTGGCAAGGTATTTCAGCAGCATCTGATTTCCAGGAGGCTGAGGCAATTTCTGAAACTGCTGGGGAAATCAAATGTTTAAAATCACTATGGCATCTTTAGAATCATCTGTGTCATCAGGAAGATAATCCCCATGGCTATCCCAAATCAGTCTCAACAGACACTAGACAGGGCATCTCCTTCCCTTCTGAATCTGGCTGATTCTCGCACATTACACAAGCTTCCACTGGCGTTTCTTAAGCTGTTCCCTAAACCCTGGACTTGACTTTTTGTCTGCTGCCTCCCAGCAGCCACACATACCGTCTGCCACTCAAAGGATAAAAGAGTCCTGTCAACACAACAGCTGACCAACAAAAAGAGTCTTTCACCAATGTCTTTATTCGCTGAAGAGCACTCGATCAATTCTATCAATGGTGACAAAGAGGATTTAATAGGAACATACAATAATTATGTTGGTGTTTTAAAACCCCACTAGCCACAATAATGGCTGCTGAAGCACTTATCATTGTCATGTGATTCCTATTAGCCTATTCTTAAGGAAGCCAAGGAAGAGGGATTGTGCTGTTTCATAAAAATACATTTAATGTTATTTAAAATTTGTAGTGCGAGTGTTGGCTTCCCAGAATCCCCTGCTTTTCTTCATCTCCTAGTAGCTCTTCTGCATACCTCTGGCCTGCAAATAAAATCACTCTGTGCCTTAATCCACTGTGACATTTTAAAACTGCTAGCAGGGGTCATCCTGGCTAAAGGCTTATGAACGATTGGGTTTTTTTCTGTAGTAAGTCTGAAACCCTGCACAATGTGCTGGTAGGTCTGTACTGTCAGTAGCTGTGTGCTGCCATCAGAAAAGAGACAAGCTGCCAGAGTAGCTGGACGGCTTAGAGTTTAGGGTATGGGGGTTTTATTCCAGTTTAATTAATTTCTATGTCATAAAAAGGTATTTCCAAAGTAGAAAGTTAGAAATGGGCATGAAAATTTTATTTGTTCTTTTCAATGTAAGATTAAGAAAATAATATTTTAAATTAAATTTCTCTTAGTTATGCAGCTACAGCCATTTACCATGTGAATAAGCAATACTTGCTCACAGGGTTGTGAAGAGGATAATGGTTTTAAGAAAGAAAATGAAAATGAGATTATGGCTGCTTTTATGGAACTTTCTTTTTCGAAATTTTAAATGCTGTATTATGTTCAAAAATAGTTTTTTCACCTTAAGAAATGAAGACACTATTCATATTCAACCTTCAGAGTCCTTCTCCTTTACTGAATTGAAACAGTTGTAATCAAAATCTTTTTTATGTATCAGACTCTGAACTCAGTCCTTAACCTCCTTTTGATGAGCTAAATAGTCATAATTAATGGGCTTTCTCATAGATTATGTTTATTTTCCAGGTAACTGATTAGCAGTGTTTCAGCTACATGAAATTGAAGTATTAAGGTGCAACTCATGCCAAGACTGTGGCATGGCTATGGAAGAGGTGAGTGACCCACCCATTTTCTATCATGGCCTTGTTTCGTTTTCCATGTGCTGAGCAGTGGGATTTCTAGGGCACCAGTTTTGTCTTCTTCTGATTATTCCTCGTATTCCCCATTGCTGACTTTTGTTCAAGCAATGATTTTGGTATGGAGCTTATAGGACAAGGAAGATTGGTTATGTCCATGTTAAAAACTCTTGTGGCTTTTCTCTGAAGTTACTATAATTTATCAGCATCCCTTTTGAACTGCAGGCACTAGGCCAGGACAGTATTCCAGCAGTATTTGCTCAGGACATCGGATAGCTGTCCTGCTGGATAGACCCCCTGGGTATCTGCTCATGTATCCAAGAGCAACATTGTCTCTTTTACCAGCGTGTAACACTGGGAGCTCCTGTTCAGCTGACAGAGCAGCATGACTCCAATATGTCTCCAGTGACCTAAGGCTCATGAAAGAGATCCATTTCTTTTCCAAACTTCAGTTAATCATGAAGGGAAACAAGATTACATTGAGGTCTTTTTAACCTTTTTTTTTTTTTTTCCTGTGCCCCAGAAACAAAGACCTTAGGTATGAATGGCTATATGGCTGAAAAGATCCATTCTTTTGCTTTGTTCAGTCAATATATAACAGATGCCAGCAAAGGTATTGAAAGAACTTTTGGTATGGGCATATGCATTCCTTTGTCTGGGTGCTTGCATGCAAGAAAGTTTATGTAATTATGATAGTAAGAGCTGATATTTTAACAGTATCCTTGCTGCAAACTACTAATTAAAGTTGAACAGGACTACCCTATTTATCCTGCTGGTACTGAGAGCTGCTCCAAAATACTGTTCAAAAGATCTGTGAAAAAAAAATGTAAAGAAAAATAGAGTATGCACGTGAGTAGTGGGCAGAGTGTAAAGGGCATGTATATCCAAGCTTCTGTGAGGTTCCTAATTACTGTAAGATAGTGTATTCATGTGACAGAATCTGGCTGAAATTCTCCATCCGTCTTCCTCATTAGTGATATTGGCAGCTCCTGCCAGGGAAATCCAGCCCCAAGGTGCTGTGTGCTGCATGCCCAGCAACCTGAACATCAGAGGCTGATAAAGATGTCATGATCAAGGGACAAAAATAATTACGTAAGGAGTTTCACAGCCACACACGAGGGTGGTACTGAGGAAGAAGGAATAAAGACAAAAAGGATTTTTCAATAGAAGTGCCCAGCTTACTGGCAAGATCAGCTGAGGACAGAAAAGGAAGTTGAGTTGAGCTGGTAGATCTAAACAAAACAAGGCAGGAGCTGGGCTGTAACATAAGGGTGATCCTCCATAGCAGCAAGCAAATGAAGGCAGAAGCACGTGCAGGTTTCACTGCTTCATTATAAACTCCCTTGTAGTGCTCTGTACTTGGCAGGCTCCCGACTGACCCTCTGTGCCAGAGGATTTTCCTGGCTAAAGCAGTCTGCTGGCAGATGCTCCCCCACCTCAGACTCAGAGATACCATCTCCCAAACAGACTTGTGACTAAGAGGAGGATGACTATATTATCATTAGGTTATCCTGAAAAATATAGATAGGAATGCTGGTTACAAGCTTTGAACATTGCCATACTTGCAGAAGCAGAGAGCTTTAGTGTGTGAGGTTACTCACAGTGAGATTTTGCCTTAAAGACAGGGCTTCAGACCATCAGTCTGCAATACCAAGGTAGGAAAAAGTAAAACAAAACTCCTTATTAAAGCTACATTTGGAAAGCATCCTCTTCAAGGCCTTCCTGGGCTTGTGATGTTGCTGCAGGCCGCAGTACCCCAGCTGTGGTGTGTACTGTGGGCACTCAGAGACATTGTCTGTGGCTTTTCAGCCCAGGCAGTACCCCTGCCTTGGTACAGACAGCTTTTCCCAGCCAGGATGGCAGGACTGCTCTCTTTCTGCCTGCCTATCCCGTTTTTCAGGGCACTGGGATATCACATTGTACTAAGGGGATTATGTCATGTCTTCCCCCTTCCTTCTGCCTGCTTCCCTCCCTTAAGTTCACTTGATTTCTATTGTATACTTTAATAAGCACAATCCTAGCTGGAGGCTACCTTTACCTGTTCCTGGCCTCTTTTAATCACAGCAGTTTATATAATATACATGATTTTTAAAATGTTAATTGTGCAAGGACCTTTTAGGATTTTTAATGTTTAGCTTGCTGTGACCTTTGCACAGGATCTGCCTGTGACATAAATTCAGCATACACCAGTTTGTGGTGGCAGGCTGCCAAAACTACCCTGCCTCTTATCACCTCTTCCCCTTACAGTTTGTTAGATTTCTGGGAAATGCTGCCACAGGTGTTAATGCAGTGAAACCCTATCTGTATCTGTTCCTAAACACCTATCCTGTGCTGTGCCAAATTAAAAGGTTGCCTTTTGTTTGGCATCTGAGAGGGTCTGCATTTATGGCACAGCAGAGGCTGAGAATATGGACTAGCCCAGTGAGCTGGAGTAGAGGTCTCCATCTCTCAGGAAGGGTGCAAAGAGGGGCTCATGTACCCAGAGGGATTTGCCAGCCCGTCAGAGTGAGAAGTGCCTCCAATGACTTTCTGCTGCTGGAAACTCTGAACTCCTGCAGCAGCCCGAGCCAAGCTGGTGGGTGCAGGTGTTAGCAAGCCCACTGACCAAATCAGTTCACTCTGTTCTTCAGTGTCTATAATGTGAGTACCTACTGAGATGTACCAATGATAAAGCAATCATGACAGTGACAATTCTGTCATTTCACAGTGTCAACCTAAGCATGCAGTGACAGAGACTGATCTCAAAAGAGGGTGACCTCTGGCAGTGAAAAAAAGAAAAAACAACAGTGAGCAGCTGGGAGGGTGCCCAGGAACTTCAGCCTCTGACCCAGCTCAGCTGCAGATACAGCAACACACCCAGGCAAAGCCTCATTAACATCTTTATAAATTTCTGCAAGAGCTGGGTGTTGTCTGAAGGTTTGCCTTGATCACACCCACACAACTGAGCCTCAGCTGAGTTGGGCTGTAGAATATACAGGGAAAAGTAACAATGCTTCTTTTTAAGAAACAGATCAGCATCTGAAATAAGTCATTGTGCTTGACTTAGCCAAACCAAATTCCTGGTGTCTGGAGTTTTGTCTATCTGGTGATAGCAGGATTAGATACAATATGCATGAATATACTGCGCGACCATGCAAAACCAAATACGGCCGCAAAGTTAATTGTGGTTTAATTAATACAGTCTGTTGCTCCACTAAGTTTTTGATTATTTGTCCATCTTCAGATTTTCAACAAAGCATTCCTGCACTGTTGGATGCCTTCAGAAAAAGAAGAAAAAAAATGTATCTTCCTTTCCATTTTGGAAGTTTGGCTTGATTTCAAGCCATTTTATTCAATACAATATTTTTTTTTGGTTTATTAAAATACATTTGGCATGTCCATTTTTCAGGCCTTTTTTAAGATTCTAAATTTTTGTGAATTTCAAAGTGAAGAACATGAAATATTTTTTGCACATGGCATAAAAAACTAAAGCAGTTTGAAAGTATGTTTTAGTTAAAGACATAAACATGTTCCTGAAATATTAAATTTACTTATAAACTTTGTTGAACAATTTCAATTTCATGTCTCAAACTCCAGCTTTTAAAAACATATCTGGTTTAACTACTAGATGGTACTTTTGCCCACTCACGACATTTGACACTAGGCATTTTTTCCTCATGGTAATTTGGTATAAAAGGCTAAAAATAAAAGCATATTGTTCTGAGCATTGTGGACAGCTTTTCCAGACGGGGAAAACGGAGGGTTTTATGACTTAGGAAAGCGGAGTTCCCAGAGGGCTGGTCTGCTTTTTTTCCATTCTTCCCTTTAGGATTTTCTGAAAACATTTCACTTAATGTTGACTCTGCAGTACATTTACAGTCTTGTATTTTTAGGGTTTTGTGTGTACCTCCCATACGCAGAGAGGTACCAGGGCACTTCTGTGCAATCACTCACTCAGATGTGACCAAAGCTTCAAACTGCTGCAGGAGCCTAGTTTTGGTTTTCTCCTTTCCAAACAGTAGGCAGAAATTTGCTCTCTGCTTAGAATGGGTTAAGGTGAGTGTTCAGGGGGCAGCAGCCCTGACAAGGAGGGGAGCCCTTGGAGGTGTCTGCACCAGACTAGGGTGTCCCCTCATCCACTTCCCAGGGCTGTGCCCCTGCCAAAAGCATGTGCCCTCCCATCTTTTTTCCAAAGCAAAAGCTAAGCAGAAGCAGTGCAGCAAGGTTTGAAAGGGCAAAACATGCCTTTGTCTGCTCCCTTGTTATCCTGAACAGCTGGGGTAGAGCCACATGCAGCCCATGGCCATGAATGGCAATATTAACTTTAAAAAGAAAATCCTAGTTTTGATTGGCTGAGCCAGCTGCCTGATGGCACAGCTTTTCAGCAACTTAGAATTTCTTTGTAACTAGGGAATTGTTGCAAAATAGGGAACAATAACATATGAAGACTGATATTTAAACTGGTATAGCCAAATTTACCTTCTAGTTGCATCTAAATTAATAATCTAATTTTGAAAGGAAATCAGAACCTAACAGCTGCTGTGACTTTTCTTAAACTGTTTTAGAAAGAGTAAGATTATGATTTTTTTTGAATATTTGGACACCTGATAGCTTATCCTTAGAGTATACTTCTGCTCATTGTTAATTTTTTTTTCTACCTAGCAGTTGAACTGGTAAATATACGAATCCCTTAAACCTTAAACCACATAAAAAGTATTTTGTTTTCAATAGAGGGGTCCAGTGTGAATTTCATGTTCAATACATGAGCCAGGATGTGATTAATTGTCAAATAACTGTATGCCAATAGCTCATGAGTTCTTAAATTGATAAGCTTCACCATCAGACCAAACATTCTAATATTTGGTGTTTTCTAAAATGTTGTTGAAGTGTGTTTTCTGTAATATATCTAATGATAAAAGTCTTAATGTTAAGGCTATGTTATGTAAATATTTTTTTAAGGCTAAAGCTTAACTGATAAATCTATTGGTCTAGTTAAAAGTTTTTAAATATCACAGCTTTTTCAGTGATTTAAGACATGACCATTGTCTACACCTCTGTAAAAGAAATTTATATTAACTATTACAAGGTACTAGGAAGTACACTTGATATAAAGTCCTGCATAAACATAGAAGTTGTTATTAATCTGTAAGAGAAGTGCTAATAGACTTGCAGATAACTCGACATACATATTATCCACTCAGGAAAAACCTGAACTTCGCTAAGGTGGAAAGAAAATCCTCACATGGAAAGCAGGGAGTCAGTATAAAGTGGTGGTGCATAAACGGAGGCTGGAAATTAAAAGAGAGTGTCAGCTTCACAAAGTGGTGGGGCAATGGAAGTGAGGCTATGAAAATGACATTGGTATATACCTGTGCCCCAGGGCTGATTGGCTTACTCCTGACAATGAGGACTGCACTGCTGGCAGTCTCACCCTGGGATCTTGCTTTATGGTCCTTCTTGTTTTTTTGTGTAATGAAAGGGGCTGGCTTCCTGTCCTGTTAAGCTTCCATTTACCTGGGCATGGTACTCAGGAGAACTGGACTATAATTCTGCAAATGTTTCCAGCACAGGGCAAGAAAAGAGACAGACATATGAGTGGAAAAGTATTAAGACTGCAAAGCTCAGGTATCTTTGTATTCCAGCTCCTCAAATTTAAAAGGACACCTAAGCAATGCTTACATTCTTTGCTGAATCAAAACTTTCATGTATGAGGTGCAGCATGTCCCACCTCTTCTTCCCTGAATGTATTTTCTCACACTATCCTGGAAGTTTCTGCTCTTTCTCCTTTTCACAGTCTCCCCTTCACATTCCCTCTGATCCCATGCCACTAACATTTCCGAGACTGTGTGTCTCTCCCCTCTGAGTTTCTGCTTGTCCTTGTAAGGTGGGAGCAGGCTGTGGTTGGGTGTAGCAGATGTGCTGTGCCCGGGGCTGTGGCAACAGGGGGTTTTCACACTTCAGGCTGAGCCCCTGCCCCCAAAACACAACCAGCTGTGCCTGCGAGACATGGGAACCCTGTTGAGCCTTCAGCCCCATAAATGGCTGCACACTTCAATTCCACTGTGCCTAATTAAACCCTTTTCCAGCACACCAGGGTAAAAAACAAGTAATATCCGACATCCTTTTGCCACCCAAACTGCTGTGTGCATTAGAAAATCCAGTGTTGGCTTTGCTTTCCTTGACTTTTCCCCTGCGTGAAATGGGGGTACAACTGTGCCAGTGTGTTGAAGTCTATAAATGAAAAGTGTTGCATAGGTGTAAGTATTATTAGCTGCTTAATAGAACTAGACAGTGGTACAAATGAACCTGATACAATGAGCCACAGCAGTGTCAGTTTAAACCCAGATAACTTGACATTTTTGCTGATAACTGCTGAAGTATAAGGGGAAAAAAAATTGCTGTAGCATTCCTGTAACTCCATCAAAATTTCTGTCTACCTGAGTCAAATGGAGCAGAGACCAAGGCTGAAAATATCACTTTTTGCTCACATTTTTTCAGTGTCTCTTTCAAAAAAAATAAAATTTTAAACAGCTAAGCACCTTTTCTTTCTCTTAGAGCCCCACAGAGATTTCCTTACAGGTTAGTACTTCCTATCATACCTTCTGGCCGCTGTGTGCTCCATGCCTTTGTCCCACGCAGGTGCTTTCCTTGAGCCGGGATGACAAAATCCGTTTTGGAGACCAACAAGTATGATTTGCCATCAAGAAATAAGCTTGGAATCAACATGCCACCAAAATCTTTCTGTTTCACAGCTGCTCACTGAGAGTGGCCATATGCAGAAGTGACTGGACTGTGATCCATGTCAGAGTTATGGAGGGGGAAACCGTGAGGCTAAGCTGGGAAAACACGTTGGGTTTTCCAAGTCAGCTTCTCTGGGCTGAGGAGCACCAGGCTGTGTTTATACAGTATATCACAACTGCAACCAGCACAGGGAATTAGCTTCTAACAGGGACAGAGGTGGGTTTTTTTCTTCATTACCTTTCACTATTACTTTTTGGTACAATCCCCTAACCCCTTTTCCTCTGACTCTGTCACACCTCATAAAACAAAGTGGTTGGCTTGCTGGCTTATAACAATGAAACCGGTATATGTAACTTAAAGATTTTTCTTAGCCTTTTTTATTTGTTTGTGTTCCACCTGCCACTTCTGAATCCACAGGCTACTAAAGCATTTCAGCTGAATTTCAAAGATCTTTCCCTAAGTGCCAGCTAGTTGTGCCTAAGCTTTAATCTGAAGATTTTTTTAAAGAGTATAATAAGTACCAGCTAATTGAGAAATAATACACTGAATATATTTCTAGAGTATCTAGAGAGATACTATGGTACCAAAAAAAAATTTGTACTGATTTTTCCTAAAGAACTTGGAAACAAAACAGTGTAGCCATTGTATTTTAAACATTAGAGCAATTGTTCAGTAGGCGTGGTGCAACCCTAAATTTCTGTGTCAAAACATGGTGCTAGCTCTGTTTTTGTAAATTGTGGTGCTGTGGGCATGCACATGTTTAAACAAGTGCTTTCCTATCTCCAGATTATCCAGTCATATTTATGTATCTGGTTTGCAAAAGCCAGACAGCACTCTAAAGCAATAAAACGGAACCTAAACCATGTCCTTGGCTTTCACACATTGCACTTTCAAAACACAGCAAAACTTGTTATGGGGCTTTGATTTTTCCTCTAAGTACATTAGCACATCCTACATAAAAATCCTAATTAATTCATTCTTGTATACCTTAAAACATATAGGTAGAAAAAAGACCTAGTAAAACAAAGAGAAAAACAGAAAATAATTAATTGCCTGCAGTTGAAAGTGTTTTGTGCCGTAGTTTCTGTTACTTCAGTTTGCTCGTAATCCTGTGACTTCAAACATCTTTAAATTGCAGGTTTATGCAGCCAGAAAATTGGTGTAACTCCTTTTGGACTCAGCAGGCTACCTAATGTCTTAACCTACTACTGAAGGTCAGGAGAATGTCATTCATCTTCCATAATGCCTGTACATCACCAGCTACACTTCTGGAGATATCCTGGAAAATGAAACTGCGAGAACATTCCAAGAAGTTCAATGGGATTATTACCTTTGACAAGATTCTCTTGACAACACACAAACCTTTGTGCATATATCACCATAATACCCAATAAAAATCAAAAGTCCCCCTTGGGACTGCTCTGCTTGCTGTGCGCAGTATTTCAGATGGGCTCGCAATTTGAGGATTCCATGGAAACTAACTCATGGTTGCTCACCCACATTTTCAGTTTAAGCATTCTCTGTTACTTTGAATGTAATTTTCTTCCTTTTGAAGAAAGGTTTCTTATGTAGCCTCCTAAAATAACACCTAGGCCTGGAAGATGCTAATCACTGTACTTTACGTCCCTCTTTGGATAAAATAGTTTATTCTGCAAGTCAGTGTTTCTGGTTTAGTAAGTCACAAAAGTAAAAACATTTTCTTATTTATAATTCTCGCTGGAATTACACTGTGGAAACAATGGTTGTATATAATTGTTAAGACTGTGCAAGACTAGTTGATTACAGTATCAGACAATATGCTCAGAGTATTAGCTTTTCCCCAGTATAAGAATCTTTATTCAAATTAGAAGTGGATTTTAACAGGCAGTGCTAGACCTTGAAACCAGGTTCTGTGTCCTCCACCACACTGCTGCTGGTCTGTGTCTAAGCCTCGTACACTGGAGTGCTGCACGGAATGACCACATGCCAACAGCATCATTTCCTGACAGAGACATGATCAGAAAGTATAAGAAAAGAAGAGCACCTCCCTCACTGAAAAACTTCAAGAAGATTAGTGGCTACTTTAGAAATAATCAATGTGAGAAGGTAAGCATGTTGTTTTGATTAGAGAGCCAGACCTAGGAAAAACAGCAAGAATAAGAGAGTGAAAAAAACTGCAGAAGGAAAGAAGAGATTTTAGGTTGTTACTGCAGAGGGCTTTTATTCTCATTAGTATTAGGGGTTAGTATTGTTTTCAGCTATGAAGGGTAATTTAGATTATGCTGATCTTATATCACTGAGACAAGGAGCTGGACAGATTCTGCAGAAGAGAAGTGTGTGACTCATGGAAAGAGCAGCTAGTGAAGAACTTGCTCAACTTGAACTCTTGCTTATAGGGATTTTATTTACCCCTGGGGAAGGGTGAAGTGTTCCAGCTTGGCATACAGCTAAACTACTTTACCAGTGAGAGAGAACTTGAAGAATCATTTGCTGAGAAGATAAGCTTTCATGATACAGGCTAACATGTACTGAAGATTATTGCACAGTCAGAGAGGAAAAAGATGCTTTAAAGGATGGGGATTTTTAGCTGTGAAAATTAGCTAATGAAATATTCAACACATATACCTAACTAGATGGCTACATTACCTCTTTTTCATTCAATACACAAGTCAAACCATCAAACATCTATTTACAGCAGGTACACTTAATGAAAAATAAGGAGAAATTCCCCTTGCTTTGAGGATCCCTAGGAGCTCTCTCAACAATAATATACATATTCTCTTTAGAGAATTACAAAATGCTCCTTAGAGAATTCACGCAAAACTATTTTATTATTTTTATTTGTAATGTGAATAATAAGATAATAAGCTACCTGTCTGTTGACATTATTATGGGCGCTTGAAAAAAATTAGCTGTGGAAGCATTTGGAAAGAGTAATGTACAAGAAAATTACTTGCTAAAGAGGTTTGTTTAGTTTAAATGCAAATTCAGCCTCAGTTCATCTGTACAAACAAGTTTTAAATGAAAGGAGAAACCCCCCCCCCACTTCCCTGATGTGCTGATCAGAGTTATTAATCATAACCTAAAACATGCATAAGTTAAGAAAACTCCCCAGTTTCTTCAGAACAGGGTAGAACTTAATCCTGAGGTCCAGCCTGCTTGAAAAGTTGGAGATCATAGAGGTAAGACAAGATTTGGATGCTGCGTCAAAAGAAACATTTTTAACAGGTGAGTTATAAATATGGATCCTTTTTTTTTTCTTTACAAACCTCACATCAAATTGTGAGGAAATACTGAAGCTGCTTTTGTTAATATTTTGTTCAGCATAACTATTTGTAAAAAGACTTTGTTCTACCTAATTGTATTGTCCAGTAACTGAGATCCTCAATAGAAACGAATCCTAAATTCTTTCAGATGGGAAAAGCCAACCTCATTTTAAGACAAAGAAAGCCTAAGAAAAGGTAGCAGGTGTGAAAGTTCAATTTATTAGCCCTATCTTTGAGAAGAGTTAAATCAATTAGTAAAAATCTATTCTAGTCTTTGAAGGATATATGGTAATAGATAACAAAAGAAGACTGAAGAGCTGTACAATTTTGGCTTGGAAAAGCTTCTTTAAATGCTGTAGATGAAAATGTCAGTACTTGATGAGTTTAACTGTAAAGAATCACAAGAGATTCCTGCAGACCCTAAAGATGTTATGTATTGTATCTTTCACAAAACTGGCAAACACTCAAAAAACCCACTAGTGTTTTTGCCAGTCAGCACTAAGAACTTACATATGGCCTTTGTTCAGGTTTTCTTGACTGGAGAGGCTTTCTCTCGATTTAATTTGTTGGCAGTCATAATTTCTGATTTTCATAATTGCAGTTGCCTTTAAACCAACTCTGGAAATCATCAAACTTAACAGTCCTGGAGCAGAATCCTGATCCTTGTCAGCCATGGCTACAACCCTACAGAAAATGAGGGGGAACACAGGTTAGTTCAGCTTTGAAGGAGTGAAGGTACTACTTGATTTTAGGTCAGAGATGGACATCAGTGTGCTTTGAGCAGGAACAGACGAGAAGCTTCTGTGCAGGGTCCTGCACAGAAAAACAGACAAATTCCCTTTGTCGTCAGATTACTTCTTCTTAGTTCAAGATTGTACATATACTGATAGATCAAAACTGTGGTCCTTGAAAATGCTACGCTTGTTTTGGAAGAAAAGGATAGGTACCTGCTTCTTTTTCATTTTTCTTTTTTTTCATAAAATTTTAAACTTTAATATGAACAAAACACTAGGATCCTGAATCTAGAGAATTTGATTTTTTTGTGTGCTGCTGACTAAAAGTTGACACAAGCAAAATGAGAAAAAGAGGCTGCATGAGCTGAAACTTCATGCTCCAAATGCCTGCTTACCTGGATGACCCTGTTCTGGACAGATAACGATTCTTCACTTTACACCCCACCTACATGTGACTCAAACAAGAATCTCCCTCACAGACAGGCTCTTTAGCACTGGGGCACATCCTTCAGAATGTTTTTTTCTGCTAGGAATGCTGATGTGTAGAGCTGAAAGGCTCTGCCTGCTGCTCGCGTGTGCCGCGCGCGATGCGGTACTGCCCTGCAGACGCGCAGCATCCCGCAGATGTGCGGCTGTGGGGCTGCCCAGAGGGCCGGCGGAGGAGCTGCGGGCACGGCAGGCTCTGCTAGCAGCGCGGCCACGCCGGGGACGGAGCGCAAGCCCTCTGCTGTTTAGATGCATCTGCTGTGGCTGCTGCTGCTTTAGGGAAGCATGGTGAATTACGATGGCAGGTTTGAAACAACCTGACGGTCATAAAGACTTGTTTTAGATGCAAGGGAGGATAAAAAAACTATGATTTTCATAATCATGCCTTTTCTTTTTTTTCTTAGGCTCAGGTAAACACTACAAAACTGACTAATCTGAGAAAGATTCTAGTCAAGTAGCCCCTCACATCATTTTGATATGGCTAATTAGGTACTGTGTTTTGATTATCTGGTGCAGTCAGCCCCTACCAGGCCCTCCTTGGCTAAGCCTCTTTGCTATAAGGCCAGACTGAATTTGTATTTTCTCAGTGCAGGTGCTGGGCTGGTGTGTCTCTCTACAGTACTATTGTGTTACAACCTGACTGGTGGCAAGATCAGTGCCTGGCATCATCTGTAAGTCCAGGTATTTAGGTTTTCCTGGAGTCTGCTCATCCCATCCTAGCTCTTCCACCCCTCAATCTCCTCACCTGTAGCCTACACCAGGAAATCTACATTATTACCCTGCAAGCTGCTTTCTTGAAACTGGTTTCTGACTAAAATGGGCAGCAACTCTGCCTGTTTCCACCTGAGGCTGCTTGTTAGGTGTGATGCCACACCTCATCACAGATGCAAATGGTAATTAAGGGTGGAGGGGACCCTCAAAGGTCCTCCTGCTCAGACCAGGGTCAGTGTTCAAGCATCCTGATGCAAAACACAGACACACTACAGACTGACACTAAACATCTCTGCAGACACGTCTTGCTATTGGAGGAAAAGTGATGGAAATGAAAGCCCAGCATTTTAATAACTAACTACCTTTAAAAATGGGGGAAAAAAATAGCCTGTAAGTTTTATTTCGTCACCTTCCACCACAAACCTTGAAAGAGCAATAGAGAACCTATACACATGCTCCTGACCTCTAGCATTGGTGTGCTGGGAGCTGCTCCAAGTGCATTACTAGAAGTAGTATTCTGCCCTGTTTTAATTTGGAGAGCCAGGATCTGCTGCTCTGTGTGCCCAGCAGGTCTTTAAACTATTTTGTACCCTGACAGTCAAGCTCAGGTGCTTAACAGGGCTGGGTTCCTGTCTCTGTGACAGGCAAAGCAAGATTAAACTGGACAGTAGATACCCAAGCTGTCCACCCAACTTCATCGCAGGCTGTCAGAGGGGGAGACCAAACAGACAAGGCTGTGAACACATTACCTTTCAGCTTATTCAGCAGCTGCTGCAGGGGTAGTCATGGCTGGTATTCCCATGAGCCATGGCTCCTCTTTCCATAGTTTCATACTGCTTCTGTCTGCTTCACTTCCACTGATTTGCTGGTCTGCCTAGATTATGTAGAATTATGGAAATTTTAAGACATTTTTCAATGCTAATTGCAGTCAGAAGCAGCTTTGTTTTACATGGACTCTTTTTCTTTCAGCTTTCAAAATTCTGAGAAGCACACAGTGCAACACTGAAAAATCAGGGTCCACTGCTGAAGTTTATTTTTGTAGAGATTAATATTTTTGGCATGCAACATAGTCACGCTGTGAGAGTTTTCAAATATTAGTTATAATATTTACTTTGCCTTTGTGAATAATATGTTAGTTTAAACATGTCTTCTAAGGTAAAGTGAAATAATTGTATGTATTTTCTTATTTTTGTGGTCCTTTCCACCTAATTTCCTCTGCAGTTTATTTATTTTCAGTGTACATGGGGCTGTACAAAGAAATAAACAAATTTTAAAGAATAGTGTAATAAAAAATTCTATAGATATTTTAAGTGTTTTGTGGACAAGATATATTTATTTCCTGGAGGGGAAGAATAATTGCACCAACACAGTGTGGGTATTTTCATATCTTGAAAAAAGTCTTGTATTTCTGAATCAGTTATTTTCTGTACATGAGGATGAGTGTGAAACTGCCAAATATCCTGGAAGGGATTTCTGCTGTGTTTGGTAAAATTGAATTTAAGACTATACAAATCCACACAACTTCTTTTACTACAGCTATTGTCAGTAACTTCTAAAGAAGCCTACTTCTACTTGCCTTGGTCACTGGTGACAGCCTGGCATCAGACTTTTGCGAAAAGGATCCAACTTTCAGTGTGACTTAATAAAGAAAAAACCAAAGTCTGTATTGCAATCTATTTTGGTAGTAGTCAGAGTGGGAATGATGAACCCCTACCCCCACTATATTTACTTTGTTTTCTTTTCCAGACTTGTGGCTCTGGAATATCTGCATGCTAATCTGTCTGCTTCGGAAACTGAGTGCCACACAGGATCTGTACTGCTCCAAGGTGTGAATTCATATCATGGACCAAGCTCATTATGAAAGTTCCTTGGCCCCTGGAGATCTAGTCTTCTTCACTGGCCACGTGACTCCAGTCAGAGGAGCTGGCAGGATTTGTTGCCTGGGCTGTGTGTACAATGCCTAATGCAGCAGTCCCTGATTGCAGTGCCAGTGGGAGTGTGGCCTTGGGAGATGATGAATTCTTTCAGAGAAGGTGTTTGGGAAGACACATTCATGCATCTTGGATTCAGCAAATCCAAGAAGGGGGAGGCAGAAGACTGCTTACCCAAGGTAATGTAGTGCGAGTCTGGAATTACAGGGACATGCCAAGTACGGTCACTAGAGACCTCCAAATCACAAGGAAGGTCACCAGTAGTGAATGGGTACAGCAAAGCTCAGCTGCTTCCTTCCAAAGCCTCACACATCCATCCAGGCTTAGTCTATCTGAGTTCCTTGGAAGTGAGTGTAAGTACCTACATGAACAGACTGAGCAGGATTTGTCCTTTTGTGAAACACTATTAATGATATTTATACTGTGGTAGCACTCAGGAACAGGGCCTTAGGATCCTTGAGGCCTTAGGATATTAGTACAGACTGTAGAGTAATTGCAGTTTCTGCCTGAAGGAACAAACAATCAGGGTTGAAAGGTACAGTTCTGTTTGAAAAATAGCATGCAGAAATGATACTTATACCTACATGATCTTACTCTGCAAACCACATATGCATTCAGAGTCACGTGTGCTATACACTTTAGTGACATACTAAACACTAATTACTTCTTTTTCCTGTTCTGATGAAAGTTAGACTAAGCTGTTTGCTTTTGTTCAAAAGAAATACTCTCCACATTAGAGTCATGTTACCTGTACAGAGCTAAGGCTAAGGATGTAATTTAGGCTGCAAAATATGGGACTTTTTTTCAGATAATTGTATAGTACAGAAAAGGAAAAGAGCAAATACAGGTCTCCAGCTGATTCTCAGTTTACAAGAAATTAAAGACTGCTTTTCCTCCTTTAGCTCAAAAGAAGTTTGAAGTAATATTACTGAAGCTAATGGAGCTACAGTACTACAGAAGTTTTCTTAAATACCCAAAATTGAAGCTAAATACAGCATTTAGCCTTGTCAAACTCTAATATTAAATGTGAGCTCCCAATCCAGCTTTCCTTACAAGCCAAGACTTGCTGCCTGGTGGATCTAGGAGATCACCGGGGCCATTTACTCACCCTGTAGCTGGACACATCAGACATTGCTGATCATTCAGTTTACTGCCTAGCTAATGTGGGTATCAAGTCACAGGGAGATGTGGTGGCACTGTGATGCTTATTGCTGGCTCAGCAATCACCTGCGCTCAGATGGCTTCACCCTCAGCATAACACACAGCACATCCTCCCTGAAGCATCCTGCAAAGGTCCCTGTGTTCTGTGAGCCAATGCACCAAACACATCTTCCATGAGACAGGGCAACAGTTGTTTGATGAAAAGAAAAGTGGAGGTCTGAGTGCTACCAGCTTTGACAGCTCAAAACTATTGTCCTTCATTCAGCTCACGGGACTGACCCCAAAGTCGTGAGGCTTGAGCAAAAACATATAAGGCAGTTTAGTTCTTCCTTTTCTTTTGGTTTGAATAATGCTATTTTGAGTCTTCTTATAGATACTCACACTCTCAAACTGGCTTCTCCTCTGTCCATTAAGACTTTAAACCTTGAAGCAGTCATGTCATCTCATGAGGGCAGCAGTTCTGCCTCCTGCATCTGTCCTGCTCCCAGTCTTCCAGCTCTGCCCTTTTCAGCCTCACCCTTACAGCAGAGCATCCAGAGGTCTGCCCCTCTGGTGGGTGGTGTACAGACTAAGGAACTTTATGTTCCTTATGTCCACCACTTAGTCACAAACCACAGGGGACAAGAACAGAAACAATGCAAACTGCTTTCCCAACTCTTCTTCAAAAAGAGGGCTGTGCCTGAAAGGTGGTGTGAGATACTAATTCCTGTTTGTCACTGCTAACTCAAGTCCATGTCTTTTCCACAGGAACTAGGAAGGCAGCCAGAGCAGGTTTCCCACAAGTAGTGACACCATTTACTAAAGCATCCTCAGAACTTTAATAGTCACCTGGCTTGATTTTAAAAGGGCAGCATCTGTCTGATGCTGATCTGTGCTGGATGAACTTCTTGTCCTTTGGAAGCAGAAACTTCTACAGGTGAAGAAATTTTGAGCTGAGATTTAGTCTGCAGTGGTGGTTCACTGAAGTCCTCTTTTAGCTGTCATAACTTATGTGGCCAGCCTGATGTGTTACTGCAGCCAAACCTGGTCCCTAACATCCTAGACCTTGTGGAAAAGAAGGAGAAGGAGGGATGAAGCAAAACCAGATAACAGACAAATGGAAAAGTGTGGATTTCCTTGCTAGAGGAGGAAAAAAAAAAGAGAGAACACTGAAAATCAGATCTGCCATGTAAATTTGTGATGAGTGCTTGACCTCTAGCAATTAATTTCAGATAATACTAAAATGGTTTTATGCCTCAGTGATTCTATGCAAGGCATCCACCTTTGTGGCTGTATTTCCCTTTTTCCCTTGAGGTTCCTTAGCATTTGCTGTACAGTAGCCAGTAATACACCACATTTGCCCCTTGCTTGACATGACTTAAACCTCACATTTCTTAAAAGCAACTGGCTTCTGCTGTGGAATGATGCAGTGTTTGCCCTCTGTTTAACAAACCCAGCCACACACAGAGTTGTGATCTCATTCTGGAAAACTTCTGAAGGACAGCAGCCTTGTGTAGAGCAACAGTCCTGAGTATCAGGTCAGTTTCTCACCACTTAGTCTCCACCTCCCTACACTGGTTTCAAGGTGTTTTTCTGTTCCCTAAATACTGTAAAAACAGTTAGCATAGTTGGGATTCACAGTAATTAGCTTTTGGAAGGCTGAAGAGTTCATTTGCTGGGAATGTCTTCCAAGTTAAAAAGACAATAGATGTTTGCTATGAGAAGAGGCAGTGGTCTCACAGTTAACTTCCCAGCCAACTTCAAACTGGGGCTCTGAAACGTTTCTGTGAAGCACCACAGAGTTTGATTCTCATTTAACCCACTGTAGATTTGGAATACCCAAGTACTTGTGTCATTTTCTTTTCAAACACTGGGTTTCAATTAAATTCAGACCACTGAAGGCACAGAAGCAGAAGCCTTTAACATTGATGTGGATCCCTTATACTGTGACTATAGTAAGCTCCAAACTCTCATCTATTTAAAACATCTATTTATTTTTGAGTAGTTTTAAATAGATGAGAACTAAAGAGGAAGGGACTGTTGTGCTCCTAACACTGGCTTTTGCCTAGAATCGAATCAACGTAAAACCCTCCTGCTCCCCTTGCCGTCTGTGTAATTGTGCCAAGAGCATTTAAGAGCAAAATCTCATCAGTTTGGAGCCGGGGTCAGTGTCCTTAAAGTTTTGGAAAAGAGCAGAGGAGAACCCTGGGAGGAGGACCTGAATTCCAATCTATTGGATTTGCAAACTGATTCTCCACATAGTTTCTTGGAAAGAACTCGGACATATCAGCTTCTGAGTGTTTTAAAAGATGTACCTTCGGGTTATTTTGTGAACTTTGGTTTTTTGTTTACAATGCTAAAGGGTGAGGTTGGTTAAGACACACTGGAGAAAAACGTGGGCAGTTTTGCTTATACATTAATTACGAGTATACAATTGTGGTTTGTATTTCATTCTTTACTAATACATACTGCTTTACGAACATAAAGAAAAACAAGGAACAATATAGTCCCTCCTAATCCTGCTAAGAGCAACCTCTGGCTAAGACGGAGGAATGTGCTTACCTTAAACTCGTGTAAAGCGCTTTCATCGAGTCCCCACTTACAGAGTAAAGCACGTACATTACGCTTATGGGGCTTTAAAGCCTCACCTCCACTGAAATACAAAGAGAGGTTCAGCTGTTGCCGAAGTACAGGCACGCTGCCCCAGCAGCTGTGCGGGCCGGCTCCCGGGCAGACGGCAAGTCGGCACCCGCAGGTTTGAACAGGTATTCCCGAGGCTGGCTTAGCGGCGCCGGCTCCGGAGCCCGGACCCCGCGGCCGCCCCCTCCCCGCCCGCGGTCACCTGGCCCGGCCGGGCCCCTCCGCGCCCGGGAGCGCCCCTGACGTCACGGCGGCCCCAGATTGGCTGCGCGGGGCCGGCACCGGGGCAGGGGCACCCTCCGCCCGCCCCCTCCCCTCCGCACACGCTCACTCGCCGAGCAACTCTTAAAGAGGGGCTTCGGAGCAGCCGCCACCGGCTCTAGGGCCGTTCCTTGCACACGCAGGCAGACCCCTGGCAGCTCCGGCAACCGAGACATCTGCTCTCCATTGCGACTACCCTCCCTCCAGCAAACACCCTTCCCCTGCTGCTCCTCCTCCCTTCCCGCTCCGGCTCGTAGCTCGGCTCGCACCCGCCGCTTCCTTTCTTCCGACGATGTTTTCCTGCTCTACGGGGCGAAGTGTTTGCTGAACTTTCCTAACAGTCTGGGGGGAGGGCGGGAGGATCCTGAGGCTTTTTTCCTTCTCTGCCCCGCCCGGAGCAGGTTGGGGGGCAGCGAGCGGAGGAGGGATCTGCATCCCGGGCGCAGGTCGCACGCACACGCGTCTTTTGGCGGAGGAAACCCTTGCACCACGGCTCCGCGAAGTTCGCCGGCTGCAGGGGCTCCCGCTGTGGAAATGGGTCGGATCAGATGGAGTTTCCTTCTCCTCCTCGCTGCCTGTACGCTTTTGTCACCAGGGCTCTCAGCTTCCGAAAAGGGCAGGCTAAGGAGGATCACGTACGTCCTGCAGCCCGGCCGGGGGAGCTCCTCTGGCAGCCGGCAGCAGCGCCCGACCCTCCTCGCGGGGGAGCAGCAGCAGCAGCAGCGCACGTTCAATGTGCAGCTGAACGCGCGCTACGGTGCCGGTGGCAGCCCCCTGGAGCGGAGCCGGCGGATGAGCAAGCCGGGCAGCGCCGCCGTCCAGCTCCGCTTGGGCCCCGCCGGCCAGATCCACCCCAACTCCGCCGCTCACGCCTCCTCCTTCGCCAAGCCGGCCCGCTTCAGCCCGCGGCTCAAGGCGCCGCCGGGCCCCCACGGCAACAGCAGCGCCGCCCTGCCCCTCCGCCAGAAGCACCAGCTGCCGCCGCCGCCGGGGTAAGGCGCCCTCCCGTCCCGCACGTCCCCCGCTCCACCGCCGCAGCTCCCGACCACCGCCGGCATCTCCGTCGCGGTCGCTGTCGCCCCCTCGGGGGGGGGAAGAGGGCGGGGGCTATCCCGGGCTCCGGGGGCACCGCGGCATTACCGGCCCGGCCCTGGTGCCCGGCGCGCCCGCCGTGGGCGCGGAACATCCGCGGCACGCGAGGCCGGGCGCGAGGCCGGGTCCCCCGTGCCGGGAGCCCGTAGCGGCCCCGCGCCCGGTGCGCGGCGTCGAGTTTAATCGGGAGCTTTCGTTCTTCCCGCCTTTTGTCTCCCCGGCCCAGCGCCCGCCCCGCGGCCCGGCTCGGGATGGGGAGCGGCGGTACCCCGCCGGACACTCGTCCTTGTTTGCTGTTCCCGCAGGGTCAATGTGTGCGGGGGGCAGTGCTGCCACGGCTGGAGCAAGGCCACGGGCTCCCAGCGGTGCATCAAACGTGAGTAGCCGTGCGGTCGGGAAGGGTGGGCGTGTGGTGGGACCCGAGGTGACCAGGCTAACACCTGGCGAGGTGGTGGATGCTGGGATCGTCTGTGGGCAGAGGGGTGCTGACTGAGCTACAGAAACCACAGGACAGATCTTTCCATCCTTAAATCGCTCCTTCCTAACCTTCACCTTTGCTAAAGGGTGGATAGTGGGTGTCTGTTGCATTTATTTGTAGCACAGATAGTGACATTTTTGGAGAGAGCTTTGTGGAGGCTTTGTATGTGTGAACATCCCCCCCCCATCAGTTCTTGGTTTTTAGGAGTTTTTAGAATGGGGGGCTTAACAGGGTACAGAATCTACTCGAGGAGCACAGGTGGGGAGCAAGGAATCGCTGCCTACCCACACTGTCCCTTCACCAGTAAGACACATGAATGATCTTGTGCTTACACCATGGAATTTTTGAAGCACCGAACAATGTGAAAGAAGTGGGTCTGGTGAAGGTAGAGTGATGTACCTTTACTGGGATAACTAGAAGCACAAAATTTGTGCATAAAATAACACTGATTGAGTCAATCCTCCTACAGTCCAGTTGTTCTTTCTGATGGCAAGGCAGATAAATTTCTACTATTTTAGCCAAGACTCAAGATGATTGCAAATGGCTAAACTGGAGTGATGTCATGAGGTCAGGAAAGACTAGAAGGGTGTTATAAATGGAAAACATAAAATATTTATTTTGCGATCAAATTCTATCTAGCCAGCCACAAGGAAAGAACAGAGCCGAGCCTGGGGTCGGCCCTGGGTGTGCAACAAAGAGGTCAGCCTCAGCAGAGGTTTTCCTCTATGCCCACACACCTCCATCCTGGCACAAGTGGTTTTTATAGGGAAAATTCCGCCTGAGGCCAAGATTTCGGCAGTCAGTCTTTTCTTCCATTCAGAGTCCATAGGTTAATAGGATTTTCTTTCTTGGTGATGAGGAAGAACAATTCAGTGTCTGGAGTTGTTGAATCCCATGATGAAGTTTATGGGAAGGCTGCATTCACATGGATTTGCCCGAGGATTTCCATGATATCCATCAGTGATCAGTGCCTGGGGTCCCAGTATCTCTCCAGACACGGCCCATCTCCTGGCCAGCCACATCCTTTTACTTGTAAATCGGGTTTCAACACACACCAGGTTTCTCCTGCGAGGGTGGGATGGGACTCCTAATACAAATGTGTATACTCCAACAGATATTCAATATCACATATATCATACTAGAAATGGTGCGAATTATATCTACTACACATAACAAGGGCGTAAGTCTTCAAGAAACTCCTGTGAGTATCAGTGAGATTGGATAGATCTGGGAATATTGCTGTAGTTCAAGAGGACACATTGCTGTCCCTGAGACAGTTGGAGTAAACAATGCTTTCAAGATTTTTTTTTTTTCTTTCCAGTGGCTTTTGTGCCTGTGTGGGATTTTTCACAATAGGGAGCAATCACTTTTGTAATCCTGACTGAGGTCAAGTACCTTTGACCTGCACAGATCTGTTGCTAAGAAGCAAAGACTTTATGACAGTAGTTAAAACTTCACAATTTCCCTACTAATGTAGACATGTATTTAAGATGTTCTTCTAAATTAACATTTTCAAATGCATGTTGCTGTGTTAGGTTAGTCACATTTTGCTTAACACCTTATAAATACGACAATATTTTCCTTCAGCTTATAGTGGTATTTTGAGGCTAACTGCAGAGCTTGATAATTAAGCTACCTTAGCTTAAAGACTAGTTAAGAAAATCTCTTAGAAATTTCAGGACATTAGGCGAAGAATGTATTTTAACTGTGCTATTTTCAACCAATTTTATTGTCACTATTTTAATCAAAACCCAAATGATGTTTTGGGGTTTTTTAATGTCTCTTTCTCTGTCTTCTAGTAACTTTTCATTTCCAGGCAACTTTTTTTGTTGGTAAATTAAGTGATTTTCTTTGTTTTTTGTCCTTTGTTTGCCTTTTTCACTTCTCTGATTATCATTCATCTTTTCTTTTTGATCACCTTTTAGAGTCTTCAGTAAGGACTAAGTCGGACAGTTGGATTTTTATGTGATAGCTGTGTAGAATTTAATTTAAATCCATTAATTACTTGGCTAGTTCATACAGTTACTGGAGGAATGGAGTAGCAGAGACAAAGTTAAAAGAAAGAAAGGTGGGGGGATTTCCTTATTTTGTGCCTTGGATATTAGGCTCTCCTTAGCATGAAATATTTTTATTTCCTGGTCTGATGCTACTCTAATTCCTCCTAGCAGTGGTATAATACACTTGGCTTGGATTTTCTCAGTTTCACCCCTCTCTTGGCAGGCCAAAGGAAGCACTGAATGTACTGAAGTTGTCTGTTTTGTAGCTTAGGCAAACCTTGAGATAGCATTGACTTGATTCAGCTATGGAAGATTAGTATCACAGTCATAAAAGCCAGATATCACCTTTTCTGGACGCTCCTGATGTTCCTTTCAGAATAAAAGAAAATCTATAACTGAACAACAGTTAACCCTTTGTTTCCTGTAAAATTATAAGTGAGTTTTTAAAATTCAGATAGCAGGCTCTGTTGGTTTTGAGTGGCTTATTGCAGCAGTGGATTAACTGTGCCACAGATGCTGGCACACCTGAGCTGACTTGATGCAAAGTCAGTTTGATTCTGTCAGGGTTTATTTAATAAGCTATTTAGTCTCTAGGGTCAGATTTTATTCTTTTGCATGGTGCAAAGCCTGAGTTAATAAACCCCAGACCCATACTGGCTCTTTCCAGAGCCAACTTCCATTTGTCTGCATCATGCTTCCAGAACCAGAGTGCTGAGAGCCAGCTCTGATCAGCGAGGTTTATTAGCTCAGGTGTAATCCCAGGCTGGAACAAGCAGCATGTGTTTCTGCTGTGCTGCACCTGTGTGAATAAACCTGCCTGCAGCCCTCAGAAAGAGGGGGTGAAGGGTGGAGGTCTGGTCTTGCAGCTAGGCTGCTTTCCCTTCCCTTTGTCTTGCCTGGTGGTGTTTGCCAGCCCTGCTTTCTCACGCGTGGGGCTGTGGCTGCCGCTCCCTTGGGAGACTTGTGTCCAGGTAGGTGGCAGTCTGACAGGGAGCAGTGGCAGCCACATTGCTTTTCCCTCAGTAGCAGCAACAGGGGGTGTTTGAAATGTTTCTGTGCAGGTCAGAGGGCAGCATCTGTATAGAGGAGGCAAGGGAACTTTACAAGTCCTTTTATTTAAATTTTAGTCTGAAGCTGAACTGCCTGTTGTGTTTACATTTGTTCATGTTCTCTTGGAAGCCTGACAGTCCTCAGAAGGTGAACTTCCATCTTTCTGTAAACTGTAAGAGAGTGCCTACCGTATCCAATTTAGGCATGTAGGGTTTTCCCCCCTTTGTCCCTAATATTTGTTTTACATTGTAAAGTTTTAAGAACGTTTTTCAAACTCAGAGTGACTTAAATTATGAAGAGCTGCATCATTCTAATTAAAAAGATGAAATGATAACAGTATTAAACGTATTCATAATTGCTTTATGCTGGGCATTGATGCCTAACAATGAAAACCAACCTTTTTGAAGCTTTCATAACATCATCCACCTTTGGGTAAAGAAGAAGGTGGGAAAAATTGAACCACAACAGTAAACATCTTGGAAAGTCAGAAGCACGTGAAAGGGTTTAGGACAAGAATTTTCTTCCAGTCATAGTTATCATAGGTTATAATCTGTGCAAGTGCAGTAATGAGATACCACCAAAGCTGGAAACACCATGTTTTGTTAATACTTGTTGCATAACAGAGCTTTATAGAAACATTAATTAGCTCTTTAACATGTCTGTAAGGCAAGTAAAGCTTAGAGTGTGGGGTTTTTGTTATTTCATTTATGGAAATTAAGCCATAGGTTAAATGTGGTCTTGGACAAGTTATAACAATTGTCAGAAAGGCCTGTGCTGGAAATCAGGAGTTCCCACCACCCAAATGCGTGTTTATCCTGTTGAAATCTGTTGTCTCCTACTTCATTACTTACTACTAAATTTCTGTTAGTTAAAACTACTTCTACAAAATATGTTCTTCTGCTTGTTCTTTCTGGTTTTGTTTGCTTAATGATACAAGGAGCTGTTTTTCATATTGGGAATGTAAGAGAAAATTACCTATTGCATGGAGAATCTGATATCTTAAAAAGATAAATGAGAAGAGCCACCTTGTAGTAGTAAACCCCTTGTGAAATGTATAATATGTTTTGTCTGGAGTATTAATAGCAGTTGTTTGTGAGTGATCGCAATGTAAACTGGATGGTTTAAAAAACGGGAAGGAGAGAGCCACCAGTTTTTAATGGCATGAGTTCTTTACTGCAGAGGTGTAAGAAAGGCTCATAGCACAAAGAGGCGAGGAAGTGGATTTTGGAGGAACACATTGAGAGTAAATTTCCTATAGGGAAAGAAATTGCTGTCTATGTAGAATCCAGGTATGCCATCACTGGCAATTAAGATTAAAAGGGTGTTAAGTCTTTCTTAGCTGAAGGTGTTGTGTGTGCATGCATGTATTCCCTGCAGAGGGCTAGTACTTTAGTGTTGGAACTGGACTGAATTCTATGAGTTTGATCATGAGCTGTCTGTCATATGCTTGGGCACCTTGGGAAGGTCATCAGAAAATATGAAAGCAGGAAAGAATTGGCTTTTTCTTAGTATTAAAATATTATCTTCATAATTCTCTTTTTAAAAAGGCCACTGACTCAATGTTAAATAAAGACATTACAGAGGTTTAATTTATTCTTCAGAATAAGAAAATGCACAACAGTAGATTCTTGCTGCTGTAGAGGCAGGAGACTAGAAAATTGTGTGAATACTTGCCCCGAGGAAGGGTCCCTTTTGTTCACTTTCTGAATCTCCATGGCCTCTGCTTGTGTACTGCTGTTCAATTTGAGTCACCTACTCCCTAAATTTCAAAGAGCTGTACTTCTTGCTGTGGCTAAATAAGCATGCTACAGCTTTGTATCTCCTTCAGGACATGGGCACCTGGCAGTGTAACCCAGTGGCACCTGGATAGAGTGTGCCCTAAGTTCTTTCCACCTTGTGCTTCTGAATTTCTTGGGGAAGGTGAGGGAAAGATTGCATATTTAGGTCTTGTCCTGTAATAGGGATAGGATCGAGACCTGGAAACTTAGAAATACATGCGAGTCCTCCAGATAAGATGTAAAACTCTATGTCGCTAAACATTTTAGTATGGGTTGCTCAGAATCTACTCTTTTTCTGTCTTCAGTTCAGCTGTTGGAAAGGGGTATCCAGGAGAGCTGTACTTTTCATCATCAGAACCGAGTACTTCAAATGTTTTCAGCTGTGCTTCTTGGTGGCTTTCTGGTCACAACTGGTTCCCAAGGCTTAATCAGTTTTGTGGCTTTTGAGTTTTACCAAGTTCTGTTTACTTATATTGTGTATACAAAGCCTAACGATAACATACTGTCCCCAAATGTTGTTTCATCTCATTCTAAGACCATCATCTCAGTAAAAGCAGTATCAGTCTCCTTCAAATCATGCCTAAATCAAAATTTAATATCTTGAGTTTTAAAGAGACAAACTACTTTGACCCATGTGACTGACCTATACATCAGTCCTTTTTGCTCTATCCTTTGATGTGGTTTTTAAACAATTCAGAATTGAAAAACTGAAAGTTTGAGAAGCTTGGTTTTGCCTTTGCTATGCTTGCTACTGTAGTATGTAAATAAAATTTTTGATTTTCATGTACTGTAAATGGGCTTTTGTAGTGCGAAAGCTCTTGTTAGGCCTTGTTGGTAATTCTACTTTATTTTTCACTTACTGAAAGGGTAGAGCAACAGGGTCCAAATTCTTGTCTTTGTCTACATTAGCAAATAGCGTGGTGCTGATCTGTAGACAAAACCCTTTGGGTTTGATGACCTGGGGCGCAGTGCATGTGTGTTTCAGGGCTTAGTGTTTTATTTTGGACAAGGTGTAGCCTGGCCTTGTGGAATGAACACCATTATAAGGTTGAAATACATTAGGTGCATTCTTGGAGTGCTTGTGTTTTGAGTTTAGCTTTACATTATTTTGACTTTGTTTTTTTTCTTTGCATCTTAAAAGAAATAGAGTGCTCACATCTAAAGATGGTCCCACAACACAAACCAAATCTCTGTAAGTGCAATTGGTATGACAGCTTCAGGGGAGGCTGACCTGAATCAGCAGTAATGCAAACTTTGAGCACAGTGTCTGTATCCTGGCCATGGTTGGCAGCCAACCTCCCTCCTGTGACACTTGGCTGTAAAAGCACTGTGAGAAGATGGGGGAGCTGTTAGCTGCTGCCTGCTCTACACATGACCATGCCATGTGCCATTCCCTCATTTTGGTGAGGAAACTTAAGTCCACAATTAGTGTGAAGTGAAAACCTCCCCGGCCTTCTCTTTGTGAGACACTGGGGACTTTACTGGAAACAAGCTCATAATGGTACATAGTCTGTTTCATACAAATGCTACAAGTGTGTATAAAATTAAGACAGAACAAAAAAAAAGAGAACCTTTAAAGAAACTTGTCAAGACATTGTGCTCTCACACTGGAGCAGATGACAGATTGATAGGGAACTTGTTCAGCTCATTGCGGCAGTTAGTGTTAACAAAAGAAGCAAGACCTGCAGTAAAGTTGTGCTAAGTCTACAGTGGATAAAACCTCCTGAACACTTACCTTCTTAATAGAGAATCAGGAGGAACACTGAAAACTGAGGTGTTTCGGTTTTATTTTTTTCCCCTCCCTTTCAGTTTGTTGGCTGTTTGTTTTCAGTGTGTAACTTGGAAGTGGAGTAGAAAGCTGTGTATGTGCCCGGGATAGCCATGGTTTGTCCCTCAGTTGTGCACTGCCTGGTTCTGCATGTGTGTAGGAACAAAATGATGCATTGATAGAGAAGTGATACTTTGATACTCACAGTACCAGTCTTACACCTCTCTCCTTACAGCCACTCTTCCCGAGCATGGAGAAGGGAAGAGCTGGAAGGAGGGATGCTCCCCTCTCCTTCCTGTCCTGCAAAGCGGCTTTGTGTACGGGATCAGTGAGCTTCCAAACCTTGGGAAAAGCAGGACTGTAGCAATGGGTGGGCTTCTGCTCTCTGTGAGGCCTTGAGAAAAGTGCAGCATTCACCACGAAGGGCTGCTTATGCTAACTGATCTTGCCTTAAAGGAAGCTTGGATGGCCTGGGAGCTATAGGATTTGTGGAGGGTAGATGAAAAGGGGCACACATCTCCCTAAATTGTCTTCTTGTTCAAACTCGGGAGTACTGGGTGTTAATAGATTATTGATGGTTTGGGTGGCCAGATCAGTCCATGCTCTGTAGCTGATATGTTAGTTGTTAGACTGATGTTGGGTTGGGATTGAGGTTTCTTTCTTTAGTTGGCGTTTGTTCTACCTTTAAAAGCAGCAGTACTTGTGTAACCTAATTTATTCCTAGAAAATCAATCCTGCGCATTGACTAAAGAAAGAAAGTAAATGTTTAGCATTTCTCCGCATCTATGACTGCAAACACAGAGGAAAGAAGCATTTTACATTCAATAAGGCAAGATGTTCATTTAAATACAGAGCTAAGAATAGGTCTGCTTGGGCATGTTCTTTTTTGTGAACTGCAGATAGTAATCCCTGCATGTGGGAAATTGTTTTGTGTCCTATGGCAAGATTTGCTTTTTTTATAATTGAGATTGGGTTTTTATTATCCCTAGATGGCAGTTTAGGCCTGGAATTTCAGAGAAGCTCAATTGAATTGTGAACTCTTATTGAGAATTGGTTGAATTTAGGGAAAACTTTATTGTACTTACTGTTTTACTACTCTGTTGTAATTAATATTTTTTTCTCTAGTCTTTCTCTTTTTTATAACATTTCAGTTATCTGAATCCTGCATCCAGTTAAATATTTCCAGTTGCCTTTTTACTGAGCTTATCTTAGTTCAATTTCCTGCAAATTTATTATGAAGTATTTTGTAACAAAATGAGTAATCACTGTACTGAGAAACGTTAAGAGAATTAAAAAGGATTGCATTCTGGAGTGTTAACCACTCAAGCAGCAAAACCAGTGTGTAACATGTAGATTTGCTGGTTTCCTTGGCTTAATCCATTCTGTAATGAACAATTTTAATTTTTATTTGTGGGCTCTGGAATGATAAAGGGATTTGTAGCATGTGAAATGTTTGTATTGTCAAAATATGCATAGTTATGATTTGCTATAATTAAATACTTTAAAATGTCTCTCAGATTGTACAGTCTTAAATATTTATATTATATAAACTCCAATAAATGCAACATGAATGAAAAGTATGTAACAGTGTGTTATATTTTTGTTGCTGATAGAATAATGCATCCTTTTGCTAAAGTTAAGCTTTTGAAGTATTTGAGTACAGTAGCTATTCAATTCTGCTGAGTCTTGGCATTTGGAGGTTATTCTATGGAGATACATAGAATATAATATTAGTAAAGTACATTGTTGCCACTAGGTTAAGGGAGAAACTGATTTTTTGTGTATTTGTTTTAAAAGAAATAATGTATGCTATAAGCATTGTTTTTTGTTTCCCTCCCTTCCTGGAGGTCATGTTTACATGCCAATGTGGGAATGAATCTGATGGTTTGAAGTGGACAGCAAAGAATTCCAACACATGCTTTCATTTGAAGTATATTTAGGGGAAGAATTCCTTAAGACCCTATAGTTATGATAAAAACAAGTTCCTGTGTAGAAAGACACAGATGGTTGTAATACTACCTCCATTAGTAGCGTAGCGGTCACACAGGTTTTCTGTAGTTAATGTAATTTCTTAGGATTATATAAAAGTAATTTCAATTTTTTTTTTTTTTATAGAATGCTTTTACAACAAGGTTGTATCACCCTTGGTTGCAAATTCCTCTCTCCTTAATTCTCAATGAATGTTTAGATTACTGGATAAATATCTGGTAAACTTTTCAATTTCTGAAACCCCTTTAGTGTGAGATACTCAGAGAACTAGGTCCCCAGAAAAAACATTAGCTGCCGTGATTGATGGTTTTCTAGACTCCAGTTGCATCCTCAGTCCTGGCAATGACTTAATATACTTAAAAGGGTATTCAGAGTAAAAGCAAAAAAATGGTGAGCTAAGCAGTAGCATACTTTGGAGAACAGGAAATTCTATAAAACCATTGATCTTCAGGATGTCAGCACCATATTCAGAGTTTTCTGAGGCAAACTGGAATATGCCTCTGTGCTTTCAGAACCCACAGCTTGTCACTTTCCAAGGAAAGCATTTCTCTGCTTTTCTTCTGGAATCGGTGGGGGATCATCACTCTGTCTTTCAACCCAGCAGGAGTTAAAGGTGTCTTTGTATCACAGCTTTTTGTTTAGGATGTGCACTCAACCAAGATGAGCTTTGGTTTGGTTTCCTTTTGTGACTGAGGAATAAAAATGTTGCATTCATGCAATAAGGCAGTATTTGGTATGCTTTTAACAGTATTCCTATGTTGCAAGTAAATAAAGTTGAAAACTCTGCCGTCAGCACAGACATATGTGCACAGATGTCATAGTGTTGGTTTTTCCCTTTTCTATAAACTTGATGCATGCATCATTTCTCAGCCATTTTGTGCTGGAATCTGAAACAGCTCTATACTTAAAATCCTCTTTCCAATTGCTGTGTTTTCTATTATTTGCCCTCTGGCCTGTATTGTGCCTGACAGGATTTACACACTCTTGTGGGAGAAGTTGATACATACTGTGCCAATGTGCACTGTGATGAAATTTGTTGGAAGTAGGTGCGTTCTCTTTAAACTGGTGCTGAACTATTTATTGAAACAAATTACACTCTGTATATGTCGAAGTTTTAAAATATTTGTTTTGAAACTATTATAAATCTTTTATTTTAGGTCTTGCTTCTGCAGATATTTATATATCTTTAACTGTAATGACATGAGCACGTGGACGGAAAAGTGTATATGTATAGATCAGTCCCAAACCAACATAAGTTGGTTTAGAAGGTCTGTGTATAAACCTAATGTTAATGTTGTTTTAGCCTTGCTTTTCTGAAGGAATGTCACAAATACAACCATGATATGCTGATATGCATTTGTCAAACCTGGTAGTAGTCTGTCTGAGAGAGTGGTGAGCAGTAGTTGATTAGGGAAAGATGTATAAAAAGGATGAGCATATGGGATACAATTTTGGTTTTTTTGTGACTTAGGTACTTCCAAAGCAAATGTGTCACTGTGACTTTATTTTCAGTACATACAGATTACATGATCTTAAAACATAAACCAACCCAAGACAATCCTTGTTCCTTCCCTACTGCATTGGGTCTGGCTGAGCTGGAGCTGTGCTTTGAATTGGTACCTAGAAAGGTGTTGGTAACATTCCAGGATTTTGGCTACTGCTGAGCAGTGCTGGCAGAGCACCAGCAATGTCTTCCAACATTCCCTTTTCCCCATCAATGGGCTGGGGTGGGCAAGATCCTTGGGGAGGACACAACTGGGATAACTGACCCAAACTGACCAAAGGGATATTGCATACTATATGACATTGGCTCAGATAGAAAAGCTAAGTAAAGGTGAAGAAACAGAGGTTGTTATTTACAAAGTTTGCCTTCTGATGCAGCCCCTACAAACTGCTGAAGCCCTGCTTCCTGGGAAGTGGCTGAACATCAGTTGCTGATGGGAAGTAAAGAATAAACACCTGCTTTTTTTTCCCTCTTTATTTGTATGCACACAAACTTTTTCTTTAGTAAACTGCTTTATCTGTACCTATGAGTTGGTTTTGATCTTATTTTCTTTCCCCTGTCTAGCGGGAGACTGATAGAGCAGCTTAGTGGACACCTGGCGTCCAGCCCAGGTCAACCACACCACAACCATACTTCTGGAAAGTGAGTGAAGATTGGCTATATTGTCTATGCCTGGCCTTTCAATGTGGCCAACTTCTGTTGCACAACAAGTTTTGGATGTTGCTGCGAAGTAGCTCAAAGGGCAGATCAGTCAACCTCTAACAGAAAAATCTATTGAGACTTATTAAACACAAACCGAGCACTCTTGATCAGGAAGTTGCTGAGCCTCTAATTCTTAAAAACTGTAGTGGTATAAACTGTTATTGTGTTTCACCCTGTCCTTAATCATCTACCTTGGTAATGGACGGAGAACACTGGACAAAGTGGATTTTTAATCTGACCCACTAATCTTAGTCTCATTTCTGCATTTTTGCCAAGCTCCATTTTGAATTTCCAGTCATGACCTCCTTGAATTGAATAGGATGAAGCCAATTGCCTTTAACAGCAGTATATTGGCCTGCTTTTCAGTTTTGAACTTAATACTTCCATGCTTCAGTTTTTGGAAGCTTAGCTTTATGGAAAATACTGGTGTTTTCAGTTTTATGGGCCATTATTGTTGTCTTCAAACAAAATAATTAGGTCATTCATTTGGCACACTGCAGCTGTCTTGAACATTTTAGAAACTAAACTGCTGTGTTATGTCAGTTAAAATGTTCATTTTAATTCTTTCCTAAAAACATGATCTTTTATCCAGTTTTGTGATCTTCTATAATGCAACATTAATGAAGAACTTCAGTCAAAAAGTTCATTGCTGTGAAGATTTAATGGATGGGGTTTTCAACCTGTTGTCACTGGTCTTATAACATAGTTGCTGGATCTCCTGATGGTTCTTTTGTTAATGGCCCGTTAGAGTAATGCAGTTTGTCCTGCAGAGCATTTGCTTTATGTAAATGTAATGTGTTTCAGGGTTTACATTACTGTCAGTGAATAAGAGTGTTCAAGTCTGTGTGGGCAAAAAAGGTGAGGTAATTTCAAAACAGGTTCTGTTTCTAGCTTTATAGTTTTAAATTCTGCAACCTTCAATTTAATCAGCAGAAACTCAAGTTTTTGTAGGCTTCTGACGCACAACTTTGGTTCTTAACTACAGGGAAAAGAGTTGCAGTCTTTCCAGGGTTGTCTTTTGTGTATGTATACATTGTTACTTCACTTTTGAGAGGAGATATGGCATAATCAGTGTCCCAGCAGAGTGGTTATTTTTTCATACTGACTTTTGGTGTGGTCTTCTTAGCTTACTTCTGTGTTGGCATTGGTTTTTAAATAATTTCTTGAGAAACTTAGAGATTAATATAGGCACGTGTCCATAAATCTCCAGAAATATATGAATGCTTTCTTAATGTAAAAATGTGTCTTTTGAAAATCTTGCTTTTTTTAAAGATTTTTTTTGAGATGTTTTTCTGAAGCACTCTCAAATGGGCCCAAATTCTTTACTGTGATCTTTACACATTTCATATAGATGGCTCAGGTGGTGGGGTCACTCTTCTGGTCTCATGAGTCTCTCCAAAGTCACTGAAATTTAACTAGACTTTTAGGCTCCTGAATTTATTTTCCAAGATATGATTTATTTCAGTCATGTGCATATAATTGAATTTTAACTGTTTATGGCAAAACCTAAGTTTTATAAATAAGGCACAAGGAAGATTTGGCTTATCTGTTACAGCGTATGCTTGTTGCAAATCCCTTCTCAAGTTTACAGTGAAAATGGTCTTCATTTTTTCAGAACTCAAAGAGAAGACAGAGTCTCAAAAATAAATAAATAGAAGTGAGCAAATTATTACTTTTGTGTTGCCAGGGAGGTGCATAATATGCAGTTAAGGTAGCCTAGCTAAGTATTATTGAAAATAAGGTAAATTTCACATAGAGGGGAAAATGTATGTGAAAAAAAACCATGAAAAACTCAGGTTTAAATTGTAGGGCAATTCTGGTGTGTTACATTCCATTCAGGCCATGTTTTCCCCTTTCCCGGGACCCCTGTGACATCATATCTGATATTCCTGAAACCCTCCTTCATGCCCCAACGGGGTTGGTGGAGAGCCAAGAAGCTCTCCCTGTCAAGAGCCTAGAAAAACCCCTGACATTTCCTGTTTGCTCACTTTCCCCGCTCTCTTGCCCGGCTCTTTCCCGGCCCTTTCCCTTCTCTTTCCCTGCTCTTCCTCTTGGACCATGGAATAAAAGAGCTGAACATCCACGACATCGGGTAAGAGCCTCTTTTCTACTTTTCGCCTCTCCAGATGTTTCCCCCCTCTCGAGGCTTGTATTTCTGGGCTAGCCTGATAATTTAGGGGCTGAGAGAGAGGGGGAAACCACAGCTGGCACCCAATGTGAATCTTCTAGAAGCCCACGCCACAAGCTGGAGACCTTATTTAAAAGACTCCCAAAAGCTCTTTGGGAAAGCCACCTGCCCTGCTACTCTAGCTGCCTTTAAAGGCTTTGAGTGTCATGGAAAGGTCAGGATCTTGCCTGGGTACTCCAGGCGAGCCGGCTGGAGAGGGGACCCCAGATGATTTCACGCACGACCCCACGGTTCACAGGATTGGTAAGATTCCCTCAGTTTCACACTTTCCCGCGTTCACACTTAGCCGGGTGGGGTTACCATAGCGACTGTGGGAGCTGCCGCGCGGCACTAAGCTGGGAAGCCTCTGTGTGCAGCATGGAACATACGGATTTGTGATAAACCATGTTCCTGGGTCGGGAGATCATGGGAGGGGTCTGGAGTTCTGGGATGGCAGAGGGGAATCCCCCCACCTGGCAGGCAGCTGCCGCTGCAGCAGCGCCGCTCCAGCACTCGCCCTCCCCTTCTCCCCCCGCATCGATTCCCGTGCTGACGGCGGGGAATTCGAAAAAACCATGCTGTGTTACAAGTCTGGTGGAGGATAGATCGATACTATTAAAATAATGGGTGCGAATGTATTGGTGGACGAAAAGAGAAAAACAACACACCTTAGCAATATTTTAAACAATGTAACATTCCCAAATAAGCTTCTACCGCGTTTTGTATGCTGGCTAACTAAAGAAATACCAAATTTTACTGTGCAAAAACTGAATGCGATTTCATTTTGGTACCAGATTGGACAGGTATTAATTTTAAAAATTGAAAATGGTGAACATAAAAATTCTGGATTTATTCCGATATTCTTACAAGCTTGGAAATAGATTTTAGAAGCAGAAAAAAGCATGCAAACACAGAATAACAGTCACTTTTTCCTTCCTGACTCATCCACCCGATATCCCAGTCCTGATACTGCTTTTCCTACCCTTTATCCCTCTGTAACACCCAGTTCTTTTGAGAAATATAGTCCAGACTACTCCAAAAGCGAAAAGTTTTCTTCCCAGAGTTCTGATGCTGCGGCGGGGTCTCTGGGCGACACGTGCCCACATCATGGCACCGGACATGTGCTTGTCCCTTCGCCCAGCCCCCCACCCTTCCCCCACTCCCTGCCGGCCCTCGATAGCTCCCACCCATCCTTATCAGAGGCTGCCTCTGGGCTGCCTCGGCAACAGGGACGGAGCTGGCCCTGGCACAGCTCACATCCGGGACGCAGCAGGAGGAGGGCAGCTGAGCTCAAAAGCCCACAGCACCGGTGGGGCTGGGGCTTCCAACGTGGCAGCGGCAGCCCGGGAGAGGGGGGGTGACCTGCCTCTAACTGGGATGCAGGGGGTGGCGGGAGGAAACGCCCCTGCCTCTATGGACATGGGAAATGAAATAATACCATCTGTTGCACCTGTAGCATATCTTGGTAGGAGAAACAGGAGCAAAACATACCAGCCACTACCATATAGAGACAAAACAGAGATTTGTAAAATACAGAGAGAATTTGGGAGAACAAGTGAGATTTTTAAAAAAGGCATGCTGAGGGCAACCTTTAATGTAAATGACATGGTACCAAAAGATATCACTGATTTTTTTAAATGTTTACTAACACCTTCTGAATATGACATGGGAAAATAAGTGGAAGTCCGCTTTAACAGCAGTTTTACAGGAAATAAAACAAACACCCAGTGGCACAATGGACAATGATGGTAACCCTATTACAATGGATCATTTATGTGGTACAGGTCCATGGCATTGTCCAGAAAAACAAATTCGGATGCTCTCTAGGTTGGTTTTGGAAAAAATCTGTAACACTGCAGAAAAAACATTTTATCAATTACCAGTAGCTGAGGCTAAAGGCAGCTATCTTAACATTAAACAGTTTTCTTCAGAGAGTTCTTTGCAGTTTGTCGATCGATTGAGAACCCAAGTCGAAAGACAGGTGGAGGACCCTATGGTACAGACAGAGCTGATTGAAGAAATAGCTCAGAGGAATGCGAATGAGACCTGCTGTAGAATTATCCTCAGCCTTCCTCTAGACCCACCACCTAGTCTTGCTCAGATGATTAATGCATGTGCAAGGAGGATAGAGATGTTCGATACCCCTGACAGACATACAACTGCTGCACAAACACAGCCTGATGCCACGGCTGCACCAGGTCCAAGGAGACAACCAATGTCATCAAACCAGCTGCAGCACACCATCAGTCTCCGTTGCAAGAAACAAGGACACTTTGCCAGAAACTGTCCTCAAAACCAGAACCAGAGAAAGTTCAACAAACAAAAAAACTGAGTGCACAGAGCGTGCCCACAGCGAATACAACTACGTGCAAAGATATAAATATAGCGGGACCCACACGGGAAAATGCCTCTCTCTTAACAAATAAGGGGGAGAATGGAACTCATGGGGGGTGGGGGGCAGAAAAATAAAAATGCCAAATGTACAACTAACAAGTTTTGGCAGCCGCTAGGCAGACCTCACCTACTGACTGCCAAAGGGTTTCATTTCAGATCTACTGATTGGAGAGTCATTATAGTGGACCTGTCAAACAGCTCACAGGACCTGCAAGCGTACCAAATGGAACCAGGCAGTGAGTATTCTGTCATTGGAGACACAGCACACACACCTTCAGAGATTGAAGTAGCTCCCATGACTACTAAGGGAAAGATATCAAGCCTTATGCTGTTGGCACGCTGCTCACACCCTCCATTTTACCTAGAAAAAGGGCAAATTTTGGCCCAAGCCATTCTTATCCCAGTAGAAATAACAGTAGAAGGAAAATCACCAGAAGTCTACTGGGTAGAGGTGGTAGGAGAGGATAAACCCTTGATGGCATGCAACCTAGCCCATGGGTCAGAGCACCTTCAGGTAGAAGGGGTTCTGGACACGGGCGCAGACATCACGGTGATACCTAAGACCATGTGGCCATCACATTGGGAATTGCAACCTGTGGCAGGCAAACATCAGGGCGTAAGAGGAACCACATTGGCAAAAATTTCAAAAAATGTTGTGCAAATTGCGGGACCTGATGGGAAATTGGCAAGCGTTCACCCATTTGTGGCAGACTATAAGGCTCCTCTGTGGGGGAGAGACACCATGTCCCATTGGGGAGTCCAGTTAATCATTCCTAGGACACCCCAGGATTTTTGGAAGTAGCCACTGTGGTGTGCCCTGCCCACAGGTTAAAGTGGTTGGATAACACCCCAAAGTGGGTAGCACAGTGGCCTTTGAGTATCAAGAAACTCGAGGTGCTTGAGAAACTTGTGGAGGAGCAGTTAGCTCAAGGACACCTACAAGAGACAGATAGCCCTTGGAATTTCCCAGTCTTTGTAATAAAGAAGCCTGGGAAGGACAAGTGGAGATTGCTCCACGATCTCAGAGAAATAAACAAAATTGTAGAGGACATGGGTCCACTCCAACCAGGGATGCCTAGTCCAGCAGTGCTCCCTTGAGATTGCAATTGGCTGTCCTAGACATCAAGGACTATTCCTTCCAAATTCCATTGCACCCCGAAGCTGCTCTGAGGTTTGCATTCTCAGTTCCTACCATCAATTGGGAAGCCCCAATGAAACGCTATCACTGGAAAGTTTTGTCCCAAGGTCTAAAATCCAGTCCTTTCATATGCCAACAGTATGTAGCATCTCTGCTGTCTCAGGTACGTGCAGAGAGAAAGGATGCCATCATTCTTCACTACATGGATGATGTGCTTGTGTGTGCCTCCAATGACACCATACTCCAATACACGCTTGACCTAGTGGCTGAAATTTTAACCTCTGTTGGATTTCAATTGCAGAAAAGCAAAGTTCAAAGGATGCCACCTTGGAGATACCTGGGCCTGGAGATCTCTGCAAGGACTATTGTCCTGCAGAAATTGGAAATCAATTGCAACCCCAGGACACTAGCAGACCTCCACTCCTTATGTGGGTCTTTGAATTGGGTAAGACCCTGGCTAGGCCTCACAAATGAGGATCTAGACCCTCTCTTCAATTTATTGAAGGGGAAGAGGGAGCTGGCCTCCCTCAGGGAGCTGACCCCAGAGGCAAAGACAGCAATCGAAAAGGTACAGAAGGCCTTGTCAGAAAGGCAGGCACGTCGGTGTGAGCCAAACGTGCCTTTTCAGTTCATTGTTCTAGGGAAGCTGCCACACTTGCATGGGTTGATTTTCCAATGGATCAAGTGGCAGAAGGATCCACTCTTGATCATAGAGTGGGTTTTCCTCTCGCACCAAAGATCCAAGACCATCACTAAGCCACATGAGCTGATAGCAAAGCTGATTCAGAAGACCAGGGTGAGACTGTGTGAATTAGCAGGGTGTGACTTTACATGTATTCACCTCCCAGTCAGGCTTTCTGAGGAGGGAAGGAACTCTCCCGAGAGACTGACCAAAGGGATGTTTGAGCATTTGCTCCAGAGCAGCGCCAGCATCCAATTATCTCTGGACAGCTACAGGGGACAAATATCAGTCCATGCCCCGTCTCACAAGTTGTTAAATGAGGAATTCCACCTTATTCCACAAGAGAGAAGGAGCCGGAGACTGCTCAAGACCCTCACAGTGTTCACGGATGCATCTGGGACTTCCCACAAGTCGGTGATGACTTGGAGAAATGCACAGACTCAGCATTGGGAAGCTGATGTCGAGCTTGTGGAGGGATCACCCCAGGTGGCTGAACTGGCTGCAGTGGTAAGAGCTTTTGAGAGGTTCTCTGAGTCAATCAACTTGGTGACAGATTCTGCCTACGTGGCAGGAGTAGTGTCCAGGGCGGAGCAGGCTGTGCTCAAAGAAGTAGAAAATGAACATCTTTTCAGATTGCTCTCAAGGCTGATTTATTTAATCTCTCACCGAGAGCATCCATTCTTTGTGATGCACGTGAGGTCACACACTGATTTGCCAGGTGAGATTGCAGAGGGGAATCATAAAGCAGACGCCCTTGCTGCACCAGTCAAAAAAGCACGTCTCCCTGATGTCTTCCAACAGGCAAAGCTGAGTCACCAGCATTACCACCAGAATGTGCCAGGTCTGATCCAACAGTTCCAGCTCACACGGAGTCAGGCTCGAGCCATTGTGACCAACTGTCCAAACTGCCAGCTCCAGGCCATGCCATCGTTGGGCATGGGGGTAAACCCCAGGGGCCTTAGCAGCTGGGAGGTGTGGCAGACAGACATCACACACATTCAAAGCTTTGGTCGCCTTGAATGCATTCATGTAAGCGTGGACACATTCTCAGGTGCAGTGTATGCCTCTGCTCATACAGGACAAAATGCTGCTCATGCCAAACAGCGCCAAGTGCAAACTTTCTCAGTATTGGGGGTTCCAAAAACAATTAAAACAGATAATGGCCCAGCGTATGCATCCAAGGAGTTTCTGGAATTTCTCCAGCAGCATCCCCCACTCCCCCACAGGTCAAGCTGTACTCGAGCGTGTGCACCAGACTCTCAAACAGGTAATGAAAAAACAGAGCAGTTCGGCTCCGTGGATGTCTCCATGGGAGGAGCTCTTCAAAGTCTTGTTTACCATCAATTTTCTGAACTGTTCATTTGAAAACATGAGACCACCAGTTGTACGTCACTTTAACAGTGGCAATCAGTTCAAATTGTCTCAGCACCCACCGGTCTTGATTAGGGATCCATAAACTTGGGAAACCAAAGGTCCCTATGAACTTGTGACCTGGGGTCCTGGCTATGTGTGAGTAGCTACTCCCTCAGGCCCTCAGTGGATTCCCCAGAAGTGGGTGAAACCTTTCGTCCCCAAGAATCCAGGTCAGACAGAAGGGAACAAGAAGCAAGTAGCTGATGCTTCAAAGAGAAGACGCCTCCGAATGGAAGAAGAAGAATTTTCCTAAGTGCGAATTCCTTCCGGCAGAAACAGAAACTTTAACATGTTCTTAAAATGTTTGTTTTTCCCTTCTAGAGAAAACCTACCTCCCACTCAACCCTCTGATGAACCCCATCCAAGTTGTCATCCTGCTAATACTGAACAGTCAGGCAGCTGCATGGATGGTCCCTCAGCCGCGTCAAAATGTCTGGGTCTCCCTGGCACAGACACTACAGCAGGAAAACATTTGCTTGTCCACTGCAGCAGCAAAGGACTCTTATGTCCACCTGTCTGTTAGGAATTCCATGGCAGGCTGGAGAATTTCCAGCAGGCCTGAACAAACATAGGTCCGACGAAATCCCAGAATCACACACCCCCCGACCACACAAAGATCAGGGGCAAGTCAGGGTGATCCTGAAATCCTTAGAGGAGTGGTTGTGAGGTTTGCCCAGGATGGCTCAGGAACCCCAAGAGTTAGAGCTATTGGGTTCTTCTGCAGCTTACTGTGTGCATTTTTCTGTGCTCCCAAAACCTTCCAACACTGATGAGTACCACGTTATAAAACAATACCGTGGGGAGTTCCCTGCAAGGAGTTGGTGTTAGAACACGAGCCATATCGGGGCAGACAACCCATCTCACTCAAGTCCCAAAAGTCTCCCTAAGGGATTGTTCTTGATTTGTGGGGATCAGGCATGGGCAGGAATTCTGTCTCAGCTTTTAGGAGGGCCATGTACAATCGGCAGGCTGTCCGTATTGACACCCAACCAAACTCTAATTGGCGAATGGACTCATAAAAACAAATCGGCAAACAAAATGCAAAAGAGGAGTGCAGAGAATCTGGTTGCAAATTGTAACTCAGAAATTTTTCATTGGGCCAAGTCAAAAAGAGTTGCTGTGTCCCTGTTCCTTCCATGGGTCACAGTAGCCAAGGCTCTGGGTGAATTGGGCCACCTAGAGTGCTGGGTTGTCAAACAGGCAAATTTGACGTCTGCTGCCGTCAGCTCCCTCCTAGAAGACGAGGAAATTACCAGACAGGCCATGCTTAAAAATCGTGCTGCTATAGATTTCCTTTTGTTACTGCATGGACATGAATGCCAGGAATTCAAAGGACTTTATTGCATGGACCTGACTACAAAACCTCCAAACATCCATGCTGCCCTTCGAAGCATGAACAGCCTGATCGGACAGGTGAAGCAAGAATCCGAGGATTGGTTCAAAGAACTGTGCAAAGGCTGGGGATTCACGAGGTGGTGGACATCTATTGTTAGTTCAATTTTGTTACTCCTTGTTATTCTGTTCCTTGTAACCTTGGCGTTCGGGATCCTGCGTCACTTGATTTTCAAAGCTATCAAGGGTCTCATACCTTCTACCTCAGAAGTCAACCACGTGCAATTGGCAAACCTGAGGAGGTCTGACTATGCCATTGACTGTAGGTGGTGGGAAACCCATACTCAAGGTTAAATTGAGCCCAGTGAATTCCTGTACCCTTGTTAAACAAATAATGGGGAGGTGTTACGTTCCGTTCAGGCCATGTTTTCCCCTTTCCCGGGACCCCTGTGACATCATATCTGATATTCCTGAAACCCTCCTTCATGCCCCAATGGGGTTGGTGGAGAGCCAAGAAGCCCTCCCTGTCAAGAGCCTAGAAAAACCCCTGACATTTCCTGTTTGCTCACTTTCCCCGCTCTCTTGCCTGGCTCTTTCCTGGCCCTTTCCCCTCTCTTTCCCTGCTCTTCCTCTTGGACCATGGAATAAAAGAGCTGAACATCCATGACATCACTTAAGAGCCTCTTTTCTACTTTTTGCCTCTCCAGATGTTTCCCCCCTCTCGAGGCTCATATTTCTGGGCTAGCCTGATAACTTAGGGGCTGAGAGAGAGGGGGAAACCACACTGGTGTTGTGTGCAGCTGGTATATATGATACACCTGCCAGTGGATAAACTAGGCCTCCAAACTAACACAGTCCTATCCTAATGAGTTAATTCATCTATGGTGTAGAATCCCATGTAATACTTCAAGATATTATCTCACCTATTCTACTAAAAAATTTATCACCTGACATATAATTTTGTTGATGTTAAAGGATCATTAACAATATTAAAAATATACTTAGTTTGTAGGAACTTAGTAGCTCAGCCATGCTTTTTTCTTATACATGCTTCACTGTATACCATCTTTAATGTGAATAATGAAGAATTTTTTTCTTTCTTTTAATATTAAATTGTGTCCTTTAGATAAGATAATTAATTTATTTTTCCATCTTTATGTGATGTAAATTTCAGCGTCCAAAATAAATCCTCAAGGTAGACATGCCTTTGCAGTATTATGTATATATATAATCAGCAGATGCTTTTGCTTTTCTTCCTCCCTCCCTCAATTTTTTTGATGGGATTTGCTGCTCCTCCAAGTTTCTTGTCATTCAGAGTGGAGTTGATATTGCATTAACTGGGTCTACAAGTTGGATGTTGAGTTTAGGTTGGTTATTCAGACTCCCTCTGTAGTCACTAGATAGAGCAATGTAAAGCAGTGTAATTATTCCTCTCTTAAGGCAAAGTGTATTTTAAATAATCTGATCCCTTTTCACTGATGATACAAAGCATCTATAGAAGCTGGTCTGGGATAATCACAAGCACCTGTCTGTTTCTGCATAGGTGTAGCAATGTCTTTGTAGCAGCAGTTCATGTCTCTTGTTACAGTGGGGGTACTGCAGGGAACATAATTTGGGTGTTAGAGTGGGAAGGGTTGAATTGCTTCATGCTCCTCTGCAATGTTTTGGTGATCTATAATGTGGCTGTAGGGATTCATTCTAGGTACCTATGCAGCGTCTGATTTTTAAAATAGTAGTAAAATAAATCCCAGCCTGAATCAGTAGCAGAATTCTGTATCTGTGTAGTATTGTTTCATCAGATGCAGTTTGGGTTTTTACAGTATGAGGAGAAGGGATACTGAGCAGAAAGGAGGAAGATTTGAAATAATGCTATATTTCATGATTTAGCTGGTGCATTTCCTATTTTTTAGATCCAGAATTTTACTTTTTGAAGTTGTTCAAATTTTGTGCAAGTCTGTTGTGCTAGAAATCAATAAAAGCTGTACCAACTTGTCTATTATCTTCTGTGAAGCTTAGCAATGTTTCTCTCTCCTACTCCAGTTAACAATAACAATTAATACTTTTTTTATTTTGGGGTGGGTTTGCATTTTCCTTCATGCTTTGTTTCACAGGTACTTTTTAAAATGTCTTTCCTTAGCTAACTGTGCACCACCGTGCCAAAATGGAGGGATGTGCCTGCGACCTCAGCTTTGTGTGTGTAAACCAGGAACAAAAGGTAATTCTTGTGAGGATACAGTTGTGCAAGACACATCTTCCGCTGGAGGCCGGAGCCCTGTTGTTCCCCCGTGGCCCATACCCCAGCAGGCTGCCCAGCAGACCTTCTCTCAGAAGGTGCAGGTCCCACCAAAGGTCAGCCCTATGGCTCAGATGGCATTCACAATCAAGCAGAAGCCTCCTGTTGGGTTAACTCAGCAAATGCAACCACAGTAAGTATTTTCTTTGCTCTCAAAGTAGTTCAGTATGTCAGATTTTTAAAATTCTTTTCCTTGCAAGTGTTTTCAGAAAAGCAGATTTGGAAACTGTCACAGATTTTTTAAAAACAACTTCTTGTTTTAACTGTAAGATTTCAGTGGATGTTTAGACTGTTCTTCCTTATGAGCCAGATTTCCTTACCTGAACAAAATATCCCATGGTATCAGTCAACATCTGTTTTCCTTAGAATGATACTGCTGTACTAATTTTGGAGGAATTAATCTTAATTTACACTGGTGACCTTTTGAGTTTATCCTAGAACAAAGTCTGACATGGAATTCTGACATGTTGTGTAACTGAGGAGAGTAAGATTTGGTGCTTCTGTTCTGGTTTCTTCTATTTGCATTATGTTTTCTCTTTTAATAGAAGTGTCCGTGGCTGTGCTACAATGAATATTTCTGCTTGCTTGTGTTTGAGATTCAGGATTGTATCTGACTGCCATAAGCAGCAAGGAAACACCCATCTTGTTAGAGAATTTTTTCTCTTTAGTAGTTGGTGACTTAGCCAGTCTTTGATATTATTTCTCTGAGCTTTAAATACTTAATGTGAGTCTGAAATTTCTCTAAGTGTACTGTTGTTTTTATTGATGTGTGCGATATTAATTTATTTCAAGATCCCATTTGATAATTTGGGGAGGGAGGTGCTCTGGTGGGTGGCAGTCAAGTGGAATGTGAACAGTGTTAGGTCTTTTCAGCTGCTGCTGTCCTTCCACTTTCAGGTGAAGTAAGTGGCAAAAGGTTTTCTGTCCTGTAGGAGGTGTTGCTTTTGGAGAGGTTGCTTTTGCTTTTAAGGAAGGTATAGTCTGTCTTGCTTCTAGTCTCCAGAGAAAGATAATCAGGATAATCCTGTGTTCGAAACTGTAAAAATGAATGTGGAAGGGTGGGTGGTGTATGATTATACAATTGTGCACCTGAGTCATCATAGGCTCTTGACAACAAAGTGCATCGTCCTTTCCAAAGCTACATCTGAGAACAGAGATTGTTGGACACTCCGTGTTATTTGTTGTCTCATAACCCCTTTATAAGGTTTTTTTTTCCTCCTAAATCCTTCTATTTCTTTGTAGTAACTGTGGATCCACAAGCTCAACTAGGTTCCTACATGTCTTGTGTAATAATAAGAGAAATTTACCTGAATTCTCTTGGAGTTCTAAGCTGTAAAGCCAGTATGTTCTTTCAGAAAGGTAGAAGGTAGAGCACTGAGGGCTTTAGGACCAAATACATCCACAGTCTTGAAAGACAGAGGAATTGCTACCTAATTTTAGTATTTCCTAGTACTCTGAGTCCAGTTTCATTCTTACCAGTGAAGCAAAGTTTATTGAAGTGACTAATGTGAAGGGGAAATTTCCAGTAAAATCATCAGGCTTTTTTCCCGTTCTTTCCTCTCCAGACCAGCTGGACTTATCACCTAATGTCTCTACTTGGCCCCATAAAGAGCAGTGCAACAAATCAGTACAAAAGGCCAGACAATTCCTGTCTTATCAGTACTGATTTCTGTACAGTACACTTTTTTCCTCCCTCCCTCTACACAAAAGCATTCTCAAGGAATTTTTCTTTCTCTTACAATAAAGGCCAGTTGTCCAAATTGGTTAGTAAAACATACTTTAAAAAAAATGAGAAGGGGTAAGAAAGATAAAATAATGTAATTTATTCTTGCCTGAAAAAAAGAATTGTCATCTTTTAAGCACTCTAAAATTGTACTCAGAAGGTATGTGGCAGCCTCTAGAGAAGGCTTACTTTCCATTATTCTGGGAATAATGTCAGAGATAAAGGGTTCCTCTTGTAAAAAAAAAAAGAAAAGATGCTAAGTTGATATTTTTGTATGCTATATGAGGTTGTGGGGCTATGATGCTCAAAGTATTTCTAGAGGATACCTATAGCATTTCATGCTTCACTCAAATCTCTACCTGCTTGCATGAGACATCATCACAGATGTAGAGGGAGCAACTTCAGACTGACAAAACCAGTTACCTGCTACCTGCTATCCAAATTGCCTCTGCATGCTTCCATATGCCGTGGGCTTTGTTGTTCATGTGAGCCTTATCAGCCTAGGATTTTCTCCTAACTGCAGTGAGATTTTTTCAGGTAGAACTGTTACTCTTTGAGATCGCATGAAGATGAATCTATTTCAGTCAGCTTAATACTGGCATGGGAAAATGGGAAACTTAGTCTCTGGGGTTCTGAGAACACCAGCCTACAATCTTGGCTGAAGCCAGATGTAGGCTGGAGATGGAGAGGAAAAGGACTGCACAAACCAAAGCTGTTGTATCAAGTGCAGCAGAAGGTGGATGCTTAGATACAGCTGTTGAAATGCATGCCAGTGATAGTTCCCATGTATGACTATTAGGACAATTTACAGGGCTGATAGATCCTTCTGAGATCCAACACTGAGAGGGGTAGACAGGCTAGCTCCTGTTTCAATTCCTTTTTGGGTATGTTGTGATCTTGGATGTTGTGTGAGGCTGCCCAGATACTTTAGGAATGGCTTTTCCTTTTCCCACTCCTGGAAAAAGGAGTCATCCACACTGTCAGTGTGGTAGGTATGCTGATCTGGACACTGCTGCTCTGCAGTCAAGGACTGGACAGGTGAGAGCAAGGGCAGAACCCAACCTGGAACACCTAAATTTGCTCCTAGAGGAGGCTTTCCTCCACAGAGCTTCTGTTTTGCCACCCTCTGTCAATTTTTTTCTGTTTTATATAGAAGTGCAACTTTTCTAACTTCAGTCATCAAGATGTATTCATGCATGCTTTCTTAGCATTGTGGTGGCAATGATATTTAGGAAAGCAGGGAATTAATTTATTTCTTTCCAGATATCTTTTTTTGAAGAATAAGGTGCTGAACAGAAGGAAAGCTGGAGAGAGATTAATTTCCTGGAATATCCTGGGTTCAGCAAGTCTGTCATAGCTGTGCTCTGAAGATGGATATACTGTCAGGTACAAGGTCTCATCTCAGAAAAATGTTAGCAGAAGGTATAGATGGCTGTAATTGAAAGCAAGTGGTGTTTCAGAAACAAAAATCTGCTTCTTATTGGAACCTGTAGGGAATTCTGATTTCAGTAACAGGCATGCTTTGTGAGCCTGGATTCCTGTGATAGCTCTCCAATAACTCTGGGTGTTCCTTTCACATCTCGTGTTCTCACTTGTTGGCAGCAAGATAGCTCCAACAGCTTGATTTTGTGCATTTACCATCTGTGTGAGCAGAACATTTTTTTTTTAAGGGATCTTTCTCTTACAGTTTTGGAAATGATCACCAGCATGAGTACAGCATCAATTAACTGGAGCTCAGTAACACACTGAAGTGTCATAGCATTGCTCCTTCAGCCTCCTTTGGAGGCAAGTGGTGATGAAATGTGAAAATCTGCTTTAATGTTGTACAAAGCAAAGCTCATCAAAGGAGTGGTGAACACACAGACTCCAGGTGACAGATTTGGACTTACTGGTGTGCCTTATGTGCCCAGAAATCTCTGCTGAGAGGTCCCTTCCAAACCTGTGTTCCTGGGTCACTGGGTCTAGTCCCATGATATGACAGGCAGATGTATTGTCTGCTGATTTCAGTAAGCTTATCAACTGATGTCTTAAACGATGTTTTTTGACTTCTTTTCAAAGATGTAGTAATTTTTTCAGTTTAAACTATTTTTTTCCCATTTTTAACTAGTTGAGTACAAATCAATGTGAATTTAGATTGGAAAAAACATGCCTGAAATAAGAACTGGGCATACTGTTGTGACCCTACTGAAATCAACAACGTGGGACAGTCAACAGAGAACAGAATACATGCTTTGTATAATATATAATTGTAAGTTAAGTGTTTACCTATATATTTAAAATCTGTACAGATTATTGACTTTCTATTGTGCAAATTCCTCTTGTCTGAGGATCACTGTAAAGTATAAGAGACTGCCCTTTTGGCTATTTCTTTTCTTGCATAACAGTATTTTTTTTTGTATCTTTGCATGTAATTTATTTTTTAGAACTTTTGGTTCTACGATTGGTTAATATGATGACGTATCAGGTGATGATCTAAAAAAGATTATAGATGGGCTTTTTGAAGCTCGTGTGAAAGTAGCATCTGGAGGACATCCTTTTTCACCACCCTTATGATGGTTTTGTACTAAAGATGTACAGAGCAAGAGAAACTCTTTATTTACAAGAGCCTTGCACTTGAACTTAAGTGTGAAGTGTTTGAAAATAACTTATGGAAGCTCTTGATAATATTGAACTTCTGTCCAAAAATACCTTGCCTTTTTTTTTTTTTTTTTTTAAGGAAACTTTTTTAAGAACCACAGGGATAAAACTTAGGTTGGAAATATAAAGCAATTGGGTCCAAACCTTTGCTTATAGCAGGATCACTTACAAGAGGTTGCTCTGGGCTTTGTGTGGTTGAGATTTGAATACTTTCAAGATTGCAAGGTTGGAGATCTCCAATATTTGCAGGCTTCTGTTGCAGTGTTTGACTACCATTAGGGAAAAAAGTATTCTCCTTTTATAGCTGAAGTTTCCATTGTTGCACATTTTTTATTACCTGTATCTTTTTGCTGTATTCCTCTAAGAAATCTGGCTCAGCCTTCTCTACAGATTCTCAAAAGGCAGTTGTGGATCTCAGCATCATCCCCTTGAGCTATTCTTTTTTTTTTTAAAACTGAGAAATATTTCTCCTCTTATGTTGCGAGTCCAGTCTCTGACAGTCTTAGTGGCCTTCTTCTGGCCTTGCTCCACTGTACTGCTGTCTTGATTTGGGGAAACCAAAACTGGTCACAGTATATGAGATGCAGTTTCATGAGCGCATGATGGAGGCAGTAATCTCTCCCTTGACCTGTGTGACTGTGCTGCTGCCCACTATGAGATTGGCATTCTTCATGTGAGGCTATGCTGCTGACACATGTTCAGCTCACCCACTAGGATCCCCACTTTTTGTAGGGCTGCTTTTCAGCCATTTTGGTACCAAATCTATATACTCTTGCACAGAGATACAACCATGGAATGTTATCTGCTGCTTCAGAGCTTTGGTCTATAAGTCATGGACTTCTGGTTCTGCCCTCCTAGAGCCCAGTAACAGAGCTGTTTGAGCTTGTATTAGCACTGTGTGTTACTGTTCACAGACTGCAAAATTTAACTCTAGTGGTCAGAGGTGAGATTTTTCCAGCAGTTCTGGGCTCACTGCTTTGTGTCAGGGAGATGTAAAACTGGCATTCTGTCTGCAGGTTATGCTTACAACTCCATCACTTCAGTATAGACTTCTGATGTGTAATGAACTCATGGTGTGCTTGTCTGAGGATTGCTAGTGCAATGTGGCTCCAGGGAGAATCAGGAAAAATAACTCTTCCAGTGTGAGCTTTTTGAGGTGGATTCTGAGATGGCTTTTTCACAGTGTTTTTAACAAGAGACTTGCTGCAAGGAAGCACAGTGTACCCTATTAGCCATCAGGTTATTAATGTTCTTCCTAATAGACTTGTAAAGAGTTTATGCAGCTCAGTTATCCATATTATCCTATAAGGCACATTCCTTTTGAGAATGTCAGTGTACACTTCCCTCTCACAATCCCAGCAACCTGAACACATTCCATGAGATAAAGTTAACTTTTAATTAACTTGTCATTAAGTTTGTGGGTTTTTTTGACTGCTACTGGAATATGTTTATGCTCCTGTATGTCAATACAACAAAAAGAGACAGTGATTTAGGCAAATTCCATGTGTGTGGAAATCATTGTCTGGCTTTCAAGGCACTGCTTTTCAAGAAAGAAAATTGCCTCTAAGCTGCACTGGTGCTGTCAGCTCAGTTGAAAAGCAGACAGCCACCATTTCAAGCCATAGCGTTTTAAAATTTCTTTTTCTTGTTTAAAAACATATGTGCCTGACCATTCAGTGTTTAAATGCTTAGGTGGGGAGGGCTTTAGTGAGGCATTCTTAATGTTACCTGTTACTGTGTTGCAATATGGCCTATTCTCTTCCAAAGTGGCTTTTTCAGGTTGTGGTTTGGCTTTTTGGTTTGTTTTGCTTTTTTTTTCTGTAACTGTTGGAAATTGCAGTATTTATCGTCAATTAATTATTTTGGGAGATGCTGGGAAACTATCAGAAGAACTTCTTTCCAGGGGCTTGGTGAGGTTGAAGGAGCACAGCTTTTCTTGGAAAGCATGACAGTGTGTTTTCAGTTTCACAAAAATATATTTGTATTGTTAAAGTTTGGTTTGATATATTGCTGTTTGTGTCATTCACAACATTGTGTCATTTATAACCTTTGTTGTTAAAAAGATTTCTCTGTTAGCAAGTGTTTGATTATAAAACAATTATGCAACAATTTTATACTTAACTTAGACTTTTTAGCCAAGCAGATAAAAGTAACCCATTCTGGTTACTTTAAGCAAACTACTGTGCAACAGTAATGATTATGGGATGTGGCTGAAATATAAAATCAACTCTGCAAATAGGCGTTTTCCTTGCAACAAGTGGGAATTGTTTTCATGTGATTTTTCGTTCCCTTCTTTAGAGCTGTGAATAGACCTTAGTAGCTTGATTTGGAAAACTGTCTCCTGTCAAAATACATCTGTACCTTAAACTTGCAAAGGAAGAAAAACAACGTGAGAATAATGATCAAATGATCACTGAACCAGGGACATTTTCCTCTGTTTCACGTATTTTGAACTTGAAAATGTTTGTAGATCTTTGGTCTTCGTGTCATAAATCTTGCTTAATATTTGATCTAAAGCCCTTTAAATTTTTAGCCCTTACAATTATTAGCTGCTCCTATTAGCTGATTTATATGTCTTGTGTATCAATATAACTTTTGGTATTATCTTAACTTCCAGTTGCTGTTGAGACTCTGTTGTTGATAACCTTATTAAGTAGATAACAAAGACACAAAGAAGCCCTCTTCAGGGGTTTTACTTAGCATTTTGCTAGTGTAGCAGATAAGACTAACTAGATGGATTAACAATCTTCATTAAGATGATGTGGACTGGCCGTAGACAAAGGCAGATGTATCTTCAGGCAGATGTATCAGCAGTATCTTAATCAGTCTGTCTGATTAATTACAAATGCCTCATTGATTTCATTATGAATAGCCTGTTCTGCTCATGATTTAGGAACCCTGAGAGATATGTATTTCATCTCCAATGAACTTATTTTCTTCAGTGCTAGAGTCCAAGTACTTAATTGAAAAGCAGTTTCCACTTTACCTAAGCTCCATAAAGCTCAACTATGCCATGCACCCTTGTACTTTTCCCAGGAATCCAAAATGACTGTTTTATACAAAGTGTAATCAGTTGCTAATCTAACCACTTCTAAGGAGGTTTATTGCTCATGTCATGTTGTGCTAAAGTTTAGGTATTACTGTTCATCAGTACCTGTTGAGACTGGTATTTCTTTTTGTATAACTGATGAAGAGCACTAGGCAGATGAAGGGAGTGGGTTCTTCTCCTGGTGTTATTGTTCAAATATACATTGAGACTTTGTAACCAGCCAGGAGTCTATTAGAGGGACTCTGCAGTAAATCCTTGTTTGTTTCCTCTTAATCTAATTTTCTCTAAATTATCCATGGCTGTAGAGAGCGGTGCTGGAGGGCCAGAATATGAACTGTTGGCTAATTTCAGTGTGCAGCACAGTGTTGTTTCTGAAGATAAGTCTGCAGGTGTACTCAGAAGTTTTGTAGGCAACTGAATTATGACTACTTGACATTGAGTTAAGCAACTTCCTACATTAAGCAAAGGACCTATTGTTGTTCAGAAATTACTTTTTATATGTTATATACAAGGAAAATTAATACCTTTGGAGTAATAGCTCAGCAAAGCATTGTAGTTACTGAAGAGAATTTCTCTGTACTTGAAAACATAACAAAGCATAATTTCTGATGCTGAGACATGAAGTTTGTAGAACAAATAAAGTAAATGCAATAAGCTGAGTTTGCTACAGTGTTTGCTACAGCCCTGTTTTTTGCTAATGTAGTCTATAACTTTGAAAATATCTCCTCCAGATATGTACATGAAAAAAAAAATTTCTGATAGGCTTTATCTGTTGCATTTCTTTCTTAAGGTTAAAGTACTGTCTTTAAAACTTAACATGCAGCTGAGGGAGAGACTTTTAATAAAGCCTCTAGCACCACTGGAGGATATTAAAAGTAATTCTTTGTCAGCTTGGATGCTGTGAGAAATTATGTTTCAGGCTTGTCAGGGATTTTATAGTGATTTTATAGAAAAGAATATCCAAAAGACTGCTTTTGGATATTCCATATGCTGGTTTTGTATTTTTTGTTTCATTAAAGAAACAACTGAAGATGCAGTTCTGTATGCTCTGTGTCAAGAAAAGGGATTTTGTTAAAAGGAGATAGACAGTACATACTATTATGTCATTGGGCAGTAGGTGGCAAGCTTTGCTTTTCCTTCTACTTAGGGTTTATTTTCATGTTGCAGAATGCCAGAATTTTTAGAGGAGTGGTTTAAATTCACTACATTGTCATTTATTGGCAGCATATTTCTTTAACAGTCTCTTTTGTTCATTGTGGATAATTGTCTTGCTATTGAATACTGAAGGAAAGCCTCTTTTCAAATGATGGATGCAAATCAAGAAATGTGAGCTCTGTTGTATTGTCTTATGACTTCTGTGGGCAGATTACTAATAGGAATTATACAAATGAGGTGAAGTCACAGGCAATCTGAAATTATTTGGGATCTTCCTGTTCAGTTCTGTTGTGGACCACAGTACCCCCAGGGGCAAGGGGGAACAACACCCTCTTTTAGTACAAATTTTTTCTATATTCCATCCTGGTAACTAGTAAATCTAAAGAAAAAAATAATGGAATATTTATTTGTCTTTCTTATGATGTGTCATGTCCTGTTCCAGTTTATGTGCTCACATCCTCCCTTCCATTCCCCCTGCATTGCTGTAGCTGTCCTCACAAACTCAGCCTGCTCTGCTCTGGATTCAGCATGGGGACAATAAAACAGCAGCAGCAAATTGTCCAGCTAAAACTAAGGTTGTATAGAAAGGGCGATGCTAGCGTGTTTGTCTTTAGAGGCTTTCTATTGGGGGTGACTGTCTATAGCCTTTTTCTGCTCAGATTTCTTGCCTAGAGCAAAGGACCTGGCAGCTGATGAATTAGTGATCAGCTCTGTATCTTTACCAAGGATACCAGGGATGTAGAACCTCTGCTCCTATGCAGTTCATCTCAGCTGTTTTCCAACGTAGACATTCTCAGCTGTTCTCTAGAACAGTTTTTATTTATTAACCGAGTTAATTATTTGAGTTTCCTCATAATAAATGAGTTAGCGTTCTTCTTGCTTTGCTATTAAGTTTTGGGAAAGTTTGTTCTGGATTAAAAAATGTACATGCCTCTCTTTCTCAGTCACTGCATCCTAGGTGCACTTTATTATAATTGCTTGAGGAAGATCAGCTATTTTGGATATCCTTGATCCCAGTCATCAACATAGTCATTCAATTATGTTGTTCTAGAAATTCTAAAACAGTAATTAACGTTTTCTTCTTATGATGGCAGGACATTCTGCAAGGAGAGGTCTCCTTATGTACATAGAGGCTCCATATGAATTTACATTTTCACTGCTGAAAGTTTGTCCTCATGAAGGAGGACAATTCGTAATGAAGATCAGAACTGTTTGGGGACTGGTAATGCAGACCTGCGCTGTTAGTTGAGGGTGTGGTTTATTTCATTGCTGCAGGAGCACTAGGCTAAAACTATCTTTGACATCAACTATTGATAAATTGAGACCAGTGTTTTGAGATCCTGATACTGTTGTTAACTCTTGCTTCTGCAGTCTTTGGCGGTGGTATGATCTATGTGTGCTAGAACAAAAACTGGTTCAAAGGTAGTTACTCATCTTTTTGTGCTGCCAGGCACTGAGTCAGCCCTCAAGAGCACTTCCATTCATCATTCTAGGGAAATGTAGTCATCGGGCTGCAGGAGCTGAAGTCACTGTTTAGTTCAAAAGGCTGGTCTCCTTCAGAGAGTTGGCAGAGAACGTGGAGATGACTTTTTGATGAAAATAATGTCAGTCTTGTCTTGTTGTATTTTTTAAACACTGCGAGTGCACATCTTAGTGCTAATCCATTGAACTAACAGATAATATGTTTTTACCTCTGCTGGACTGTGTACTTTCTGTTAATTGGGTTGTAGTAGACTGGGGTCTAAACAGTATGGTCTAAAGTGTGGTGTGAAAGGCAAAAAACCCTGGGAATATTACAAAATGGGCTAATAATTTGATAGGTCTTGTTAGCTCACAATGGTGTGAGAACTGGGCTGATCATTATGGCAAATAGCCTTGAGGAAGCATTTAGTGTTTTAGTGGCCCAAGCCCAGTCTGTTCTAACAACTGGTTTATAAGACATTTTGAATGTGAACATTTGTGATATCCACCCCTGTTTCTTCAGATTTCTTCAACTGCTTAGGTTGAAATTTTTGAGGCTGTAAGTACCCACTTTACTTCTGTTGAGAGTTCCACACAGACTCTTTTCAATGGACTAGACCCACGCAGCATCTGGCCATGTCAGGTACTGTGCATGTGCAGTGAACTTGTGTCCACCAGAAAAAGAGAGGTATCTTGGAAGGTATGTTGAAAATATAAACTATCAGTACTGCAGCAGCCTGCAAGGCACTTGGGGGATGCAGCTGCAGTCGTATACTTGAAATTATTGTTGTTCCTGAGATGACATAGCCTACTTCTGCAGGAATGTCTTGTTTTATCCCCACTTTAGCTATCCTCTAGTTAAGTGAACGTCTCACAAACACCTGTTAGAGGATATTCAGTCTTTTCATTAGTATCTTTGACAGAAAAAGGATTCGCAGAAATAAAATCTTTTTGAAACAGAGACTTAAATTATAGGGAGCCAGCAGGGATCTCAAGCCAGCCAGAGCTTATTCCAGACAAGAGAAGAAAGTTATTCTGTGTGATGGCAACAGCCAGTTGTTTTATAGTTTTATGTGTCTGTATGACATCACTGGCCTGAGTAAAGCTTTGGTGCAAGAAAAGGTTAGTGTTGGAATACTAGCAGGGAAACTGTTGCCTGCCCATGCTGTTGAACAATTTCCACTACTTATTTCATCTTGAGTGTGAGGGAAGGATCAACTAAATGCTAGTAGGAGAATCCTCCACCCCTTCTCCTGTCACTCACGACTCATCTGTCAGGAAGCCAACATGGACAAGTTTCATTACAGTAAGAGGGAGGAAACAGCTCTGTTGAGATCCCAGTCAGTCTTTTAAGAGCTTACTGCATATGATTAACCTCTCCAGACACTGTGCATGAATTGTAACAAACTATACAAAAAAGCTATGTTCCACATGAATAGTACAGAAAGTTAACACTCATCTAATTTTAGTGTGGGGTTTTTTTGTTGTTATTGAAAGTTACTGTATTCTTCTCTATTGGGTTTTGTTGTGCTCAGAGCACTACAAAATAGAGAGGTGGGATCTTGTTTAACTTCTTCAAGGTTTGTATGAGAATTATCTTGTCTAATGACCTATTGGTGTTTCTTGTCTGTTCTGTCACCTTCTCTTGTGCTTCAATCAGAAATAGATCCTAAGAATCTTTCATGGAGAAAGCATAAGAACCTTTCTAAGTGCATTTGTGAGCTTACATGAGAAGACTTAATTGGGACTGTCTTCTTTGGTCTTCTGTGTGTGTTCATTTAATAGATTTCTTAATTGGGTCTAAAGACTTTTGGGCAGTTTTTCAGTTCATTAAACATTTTGAACTAGCTTCCTTTTATGTCCATTCTTCTGTTTTGGAACTATGAAGTGCTGTAGAGAATCTTAGGGTTTTTTTCACCTTCAGTGTTGTGAAGTCTGTTTTGCTTACTCTTGAAGCGTCTGTTCAGTAGTAATACCTGAATTGGATCCTGTACACAGGTTAGGCCAAACGAAGATTTTATTATTTTCTTCTGCATTCCTGAATGAGCTGATCCCTGAAGGTGGTGTTAATTACATCTAAAAATTCTGGTTTAGTGTTGTGCTGTTCTTTGGGGGGTAACTGAAATTTCATTCTACCATTGTTTCCTCACTCTCTACCTTCAGTGAGGTAGAGAGCTGTCACAATCTATGATAGCACTATGATAGCTGTTACCATCTTAGGCAGCTAGTAACATAGTCCTAATGCTGTGTTTTTTTCTCCTTTTTATTGAAATTACAGATCACAGAGATCTTCTGTTATGACTGGGATGGTATGGTTAACTTGCTGATCTAATTTGACAGGCTATTCTTTGAGAAGTAGCATCACTCCTTTACCAGATGATCTGTTTCATATCCAGGATAATACATGAACTTTTCCCAGTCGTCCCATTAGTTTTACTTTCCAAAGATAGGAATGACTCCTTCCAGGTAAGTCTGGGCACCCTTTCTCAGTTCTAATTCTTGAACTTATGTGGAAACACAGACACGTCTGACTCAGTTGCCTTCCCTGTTTAAAAGCACACTGTTGAAATAGTTTTCAGTTTTTTCCATTTCTCACAGTTACTTGTTTGTTACCAACTCTTGCTTTGTTCTTTACTGGAGTGTGCTGACTTGACTAAAATTATGACTGCACCATTCAGAGCTGTATACTTTCTTTCACAGTTTCTGGTTTTAAAATTCTACTGTGGTACTTGTCATTTCCATCAAGCTTCAAGCGTAATTTTTTTCTTCCATAGAGCATTTTGTTCCGGTTTCTGACAACTCTGAAGTGTCCCCTATATGTATACCATTTTCTGAGCCACGCAGCAAAACTGTCAACTTCTCTGGCATCTTGTTTGTTCAGACCTAGCAAGAAGTGTCAAATTTTAGTGCACAGGACAAATTCACTCTAATTTGACACTTTCTGGTAATCCCAGAATGGTTTGGTTTGCAAGGGACCTTTAAACACCATCTTGTTCCAACTTCTCTGTCATAGGCAGGGAGCCTTTCACTAGAACAGGTTGCCCAAAGCCCCATCTGCCCTTGAACTCTTCTAGGAATGGGGCATCCACAACTTTTCTGGGCAATCAGATATGCTGCCTTACTACCCTCATTGTAAAATGTTGTTCTTTATCTCCCTGTCTCAGTTCATTTGCCCCCTGCCCTTTCATTATAACACATAGGAAGTAAATGCCCTTATATAATATACATGGTTCCAAAATAGTTAATAACACAATATGTTACAAATATCAAGTTCTTAAGAAGTAGTCTAAAGTTGTGGTAGGGGGAACAGTCAACCAAGATGTAAACTTACAGTAAGTACTTCTGTTCTTACCTAACTTCCTAGTTATAAAATTTACATTCTCAATACATTTACATGTTTTTGGAAAAAATTTCACTGTGATTCCACACACACATTCCCAACAGGATACTGCTCAACTGCGTTCTGAACCATGCTCCCAGATGGCTTTGGAGCAAAGTTAATACTTTGATGATCTTCAGTAATTGCCTCTGGGTAGCAATATCTGAGTCTAGAATCCCTTTAGCTTTAAGCACTTTTTAAAGTACTTCTAGATTATGACAGTTTTGGGGAGCTTAAAATCCTTACTTTTTATGGATTGTACGCTGGGTGAGCTCTTTCCTTAGACCATTTTGTATTTTATGACATCTATATGCTTCTGGAAAAGGTAGCAAACAGACATAAACTGTATTCAATTGATGTGTAATCTGATCTTAAATACTACTATAAAATGGATGCTGTTCTGGTTTCTGCATGATGGACAAGGATAGTTGTAGAATTGATGCCACTGCCAAATTAATAATGATGGTGAAGCAGAAATACATATATACATTTATATACTGGAACAAAAGTTCTGGTGTCTATCTTGCTTCCTGAACTGGAACCTCAAAGCTCTGAACTGAAGGACAGCTGGTCACTGGAGTCCCAGCTCCAGCTGTGCCTCCTTACTGCTTCGAAAAGCTTCTGTTGTTATTATGTAATGCCTGTTTGGGTATTCCAGCTGTTGCACACATGCAAATCCTTAAGAAGAAGCCAACTCTCCCCATTCCCCTTTTTGGCTTATAGCGGCTTTTCACTGTTGAGTACACTTTGAATCCTGAAGAGTTTTCCTTCTGTTGCACCCTGGAGGGCTGTATCTATAAACTTTTTATGTTCTGATGTTCTATTTAGAAATCCAGTAAATTCATAAATTGGATTGTCTTTTGATGTACTTCTGGAAGTGATATTAGAAACAAATATAACCCACAGCTGTACAGTCAGAACATTTCTAATGGGAATTCAGGTGATGAAGACTGAAGACTGTAAAAGGAAAAAGAGGTGTATAAATTCAGCAATGTAATTACATATTTTTTTTCCCTTTCCCTCCTTCCGTTCTTCTCATTGCCAATTTCCACTATAATTGAAAGAGTAGAGGATAATTCTATGTGCTCCTTGTAATGGAGACAATTTTGGGAAGATTCCAGAGTAGTCAGTCAGTCCTTTCTGTGACAATCTCCTTGAAGGGATGGCATCACATAGGTTCTCCTTGGAGGAGAGGGAGACACACAGCCTTTCTATTCAGCCAAGTGAGTGGAAAGTCCCAGGCTTACTGCCCCTGAGGTAAATAGAAGTCGATGGAAGCCCTGAGTTCTGTGCACACTCTCAGGGCCACTCTGTACAGGGCGGCAGCACGTTGTTGTGTGTAGTCTTGTACCATGTTGCTTTTTCTACATGATGCATAGTTTATTCATACCAGGATGAGACTTTATAGCTGCTATCTGCTTAATTGATTTTTATTTGTGTTGTGTTGAAAATGAAGCAAACAGTTAGGAAAATTACCTGAGGGAGCTCTGGTGACAAATTTTCACTTGGTGATGTTTGTTATGCTCTTGGAGCATCTCTTCTTAAACTCCCACTTGTAGTGACCATGTGGCCTGTATGATCCTTACACTGTAATTTCTACACTTCTGGGTGTTTCTGAAGTGTTTCCCATAACAAGATTGGAATCTAGACTAAGATGCCTAAGGCTTATACTCTATTACAAGTAATATTACAGAAAAGGCAAATGCATTATCTACTGTTCCTTTGTATTTTAACACTATTAGTTTTCTTTAAAAGTTTAAAGCAGCACCCACTCCTGATGATTGTACTTTTTTTCTAAATGCTTTTAAGTAGCTCTTTCTGAGAACAGCCGTTTTAATGTTATTCATAGTAAATAAGGTCATTCTAACAAATTATAAGAGCATGCAATTGTTTAAAAAGTAGCTATGGAAACTAGATTATTCTCAATTTAATATGAACATTCATTGCTTTCATTGGCTATGCTCCCTTCTTGAAACTGACATACATCACAGGCACTCTACAACATTTCTAATTAATCTAATTTTCTTTAAATAGGCAAAATATTCATCCTGATTAAGATATGTGAGAATTTTAAAACATAGGACAGCTGTTTGCTTCGCTTTCTGTTTGGTTTTTTTTAAAGTCATAAACAGAATCTTTTTTCTCTTCCAAGCTGGAAGTATCTGGTAAAGAAACTTTTCTTGAAACAAGACCAAGAGTGCCAAATTACAGCTTTAAGTCATTTAAGACAAAAGACTTGTGTCATGTATGTTACAAAACATGTCCTGAAGGCTACAGGAGTTATGTACCTAGACTTGAAGGTTCAGAGTTTAATGGGCATAATTTCCAGTTTCTTAGATTACATTATTTACACTGCATGTCTAACACAAATGGTTAAATAGTACCTTTTTCTTAGATAATGACATTTTAAAAAATACTTGAGTAGTTATTTTCTCATTGAACAGGATGGGGGGAAGATTGTTCCAGTTGAAAAGAATAAAACCAAAGAGACAATAAAAGCCGCTAATAGCCACACATTTCTTTCTGTTAAGTCTGTGGTAGCTGCATGGTTCTAGATAGAAAATACTGTGGGAAGGCTCCTTAAATGTTTCTATTTCAATAAGTTCACTTCAAAGCTGGAGTTAGTTTTTGATGCTGACAGGGGTAGATCATAAGCTCTGAGCACACTCTTTTTAGGCTTCTTGACATGTTGAATTTGGTGTGGCTCTCCTAGGTTTGTGTCTCTTGAATATATTTGTGAAGTTCTAATATACCAGTGACTCACAACAGAAGTCGTTGCTGTTCTGATTCAACATCCTCCCGGTACATGTTGGAACCTAGGATATCCCTCTGGCTGCCCTGGCTGTCTCAAGACCCTGGCAGGGTCCTCGGAGACCTTGGCATGAAGTCAAAAACACCTGTGGCTTCAATTTTAGCCTGTGGAAAAAACTGCCAACTTTGTGTGAGGAATTACAAGCCACAAGGTTTTGAGTCGTGTGGTAGTTGAATTTACACAGGGTGAAAAAGTAGAATTTTGGGGCTTTTTAGAATGGGGTTCAAGGAGACAAGATGGAGGGATTTGGGCGTGTCCTGACCCTCTTCTCCTTCGTCTTGTCCTCCATGTCTTGGTGTGATGGTGACACTTTTCTATTGGTTTAACGTAGAGACACACTGTCTAACATAAATGATAGATATTGGCACATTATTGTAAACATACTACACGTAGATTTTGGTATAAAATGTAAACACCACCCTGGAGGGCAGACAGAATGCCATGGCTGACTTGCTAGACAGAGCTCAGCAGGTCAGAGAAAGAATGTTACAGATAAGAAAAAATAACCTTGAGAAGCCAATCCTACACATTCAGACTTCTTCTTTGGCTGCGCAGGCTGGGAAACAAGGACTTTTACACTCTTGGGGTCACCTCAACACCCAGACCGTGAGGGGTACATAGAGTAATGCAGTTACAGTCATTCAATACAGATTTATTATCTTTCCTAACTATATAGAAAACAGTATGTGTGTGTTCTTAAAATCTTTTTAACATGGTAGTTTGTTAGAAAAGGCTTATTTGTCAACTTCTAGCATGTTTGACACATGCTTCTAGAACTATTATTTGTGCTCGGCTCTTAAACATTGTGCTATGAGGAACCATAGCTGCTTTTGGCTGGGGCTACAAAATTCACATAAAAAGTTTTAGATTCAGTTGAATTATGAATTACAGTGGTTGTCTTCTGAAAACATTTAATTTTAATTGTCAGAATTGTTGGAGAGAATTGAAGAAGTAGTAGTGTCTCTATTGTAAAATTCAAATGTCAGCTCTTGGCTTTTCTGATCCCTTCTGCTTCTCTTTCTCCCATCCCCTCCTATGTTACTGGGGGAAAAACCAAATGAAACCAGAAAACCCCAATATCCTTTATAATTTAAATCAGTTGCATTTGTTGTGCACTATATTTATTGTAATTGGTTTTTGAAATTGTTTTATAATTTAGTAAAATTAAATAATTGCAGTTTGCATGCAGTACTCTGTGTGTCAGACTCATACAGAATGTTTTGGCATTCATAGAGGCTGTAGTTAAGAACTAAAGTTGTTAACTACACTAGGCAGGAAAAGTAGTTATGGCTAGAAGTACAGCCCAAATTTTACCCTTTGGCATGTTATAAAATACTGTTCTTTTTACTGTTGTGTGTTATTTCACAGCTATTAATATAGCACTCAGACTGGGAAACTGCAGAGATTCATATAGTACAGAACAAGAGCAACTTGTAAGAATTACAGCAACTTGTGTTGTGAGTTACGGAACAGAGAGCACGAACAAATTTAAGGGTACTCTGAAAATCAAAATACTCTCAACATCCAGCTGATTAATTATAGTAGGAAATTGCTGTGTGTCCTGTAGTTTGAAATCAGGTATTTTTTCAGGTGCGTGGTGCATTTTATCTTCATTTCTGTCAAGGAAGATAGTTGGGATATTTCTTGGCTAATTGTTAAGTATATTTGTGCTGTATCAAGAATCAAGCTGAATAAAAAAAGCTGCTCTTTGGTAATAAGTATGCACAGAAGATATTTTGCTGTAACCAGATTTCTTTAATTAAGAAAACAAGACTCGTAACAGTTTCCATTTCCATATATGTAGAACTCTGTGTATGAGATAAAACTTCTTATAAGCTAAGAAGCAGCAGGCTCTAAAAATTACAAAAGGTCAGCAAGTCAGCTCTGCTTATGAAAATCCAAAGCCAAATAACAGAGGTATATTGTGTCTCCTGTGTGGAACTTTTTGCCTTTTTCCCCACTTCCAACCTTGTGTTTCATTTCCAGTCACCAGTCCCATTTTGTTCTGTTGTGAGGCTGATACTGGCAGAGGATTGTCAGCTGCCAAGCTAACAGAATCAGTAGTCACCTATCATTATCCTGAGCAGGGTGGTTAGGTAAGCCGTCTCTGTGTGCAGGATGCTTCTGGTACCTCCCTGTGGCTGGAAGTAAGTGGGGGTCTTGCACCAATCCATTTCTGCAGCTTGGGGAGATGCCCAGGTTTGAGAAGTGGCTGTGGGTGATTCAGCCATGTCCCACCTCAGACAGGAGCCAATCTCCACATGACAGGCTGCAGGAGGGAGCTCAGGACTCAGGTCACTTCTAGTCGGCTGGAAGGGCAGAGCCAGGGCCTTCATCATTCCAGCCTCCTGTCTCTGGCTGTGCACAGTGGAGCTGAGAGTGTTTGCTCATTGGTCATGGATGTGATCAGCTGGGAGAAAGAAGGCATTTGAATAAGCTGAGTTCAAAGTAGTATTTAAAGTACTGGAGATGAGTAGCAACCACTCCATCTTTCACTCTTTGTTCAAAAGTAGTGTGTTAAGCCCATGGATTCCAAACAGCTACTTTTTTTCATCATTAAATCATGCATAAGAGTAGGTGCCTATGGTATTTATTGCAAGAGTTTCCAAAAATAGCACTGAGCAGTAAGTACTGCCAAAAAATTCATAAAGTGTTGAGAAATACCAGTCAGTTACAGGAACATTCAAGTGCTGGAAACAGGAAGAATGTGCTCAGTATCATCGTGATTCAAATTAGTGAAGTGGCCTGGGAATGTGTAATGTCGGTTTCATAGTACAATCCAGATTTTCCTGACATCCTGGTTGCTTTAGCAAGGTAGAGGTGAATTTGCCTCATGCAGAACCAACATGTCTCTTTGGCAGGAATGCCAGTTTCCAGAAATTCAGAGGAACAAGTTCAGCCAGGCTGCTGAGCTTGTGTAATTCACAAACCAGCTGGCACTACAGAATGTTTCCAAAATACAGCCTATTATCACTGATCCTGAGATGGTACTAATTTATTTATATTCCTACCATCTCAGTAGATTTTGTTTGCAGGTTGTCTGTCTTAGTATGTTCATAAGGTTGTTTCATCAGTTTTGTGAGTCAACATATATTAATCTATGCAAATATTTTGAAGAGTTTGTTTTGGCAGGAAGTTGTTATTGCCAATCATCCTATTTCAAAATACAGATTCTGATCTGGTTTATAATTAGGATGCCTCTTTGAGTAACAGAATAATTTTATCCTTTTCTATGGAGCCCAAAATATGGCCAAATAAAGGATGGTTTTTCAGTTCCATTGAAACTAAGTTTTAATTTTCAGAATTTGGTAATAGGATTCTAGAGGGTAATGCTATATTTACATTTTTCAAGTTAATAAACTTAATTATAACACATGCTCTTGCAAATTATACCATAAACAAATGAGTTTCTAGAGGTGAATTGTACATCTGAATTGTTTCTTTGTGAAAGGTGCATAATTGTTTGCTTTTTTCTTTTATTTTCCCCCCTAGAAAATAAAAAGCATAAACAGTATGTCATGCAAACATTTAAAACAAATAATTAAGAAATAGCTACTTTCAGTTTTTAAATTTATTTTTGTTTCTGTGTTACTGTGATGAATAAACAGCTTTAAAAATTGAAATGATATGAAATATATATTGATGGTATTCTTTAATTAGATGTGTTTATTTTGTGATTCATTATGCGTGCAGTTCCCTAGCTAAATCGTGTACTATTTCCAGAAGTACAGTGTGCTTTTTCTGGTTTGCTAAGCAGTCACTGGATGTTAAAAGATAATTTAAATTAAGTTTAATATATTTAGGAGTTCAAGCATGTATTTCTTTGAACTCATTAATGAGGATGGAAAAAGAACTCTAGCAGACAATTTCAATAACGAAGCACACAAATCAAAAGAATGTGAGGAGAAGATTCTAAATTGAACTCTAAGGATGTAATTTCAAACACTTTATAACCTGTCCTTTTTATAGTTTAAAATTGTTGGAATGACAGCAGTCAGCTGATGCTTAAAAATTGTCCCTTATGCGACAGGGAGAAAAAGAAATAAGTATTGTGAATTGTGGTTTACTGTTATGCCTGTGTATAGCATGAGCCTGCAAGTCTCAAGCTTCAGCAACTTAAAATAATTGCCTGGTGTTGTGTATAAATATATGGTATATTGCACCAAAACTAAGGACTGGGATGGTATCAGAAAGAAGGAATGTATTGAATTACATTTTCTCAAAAATGACTCTGAAAAATATTTCATATACCAATGCCTGTAATTCTAAGGAAATCAAAATTTTACATGTAGAGAAAAAAGAAAAGTGAATTTTTGAGGAAAAATCGGAGACATCCTTAAAAACCAGAGGAATGCCTCACAGGCTTCAAATTTACCAACTGCAAATAGGAAAACAAGCTATTCCTAGACCTCTGGAATGCAGTCTGGGCTTTTGGTCACAGTATTTTTTTTTTTTTTTTAGGTAGGCAGAGTGGTTTGGAATAGGAGATCCAAGTTCTTCCAGACATTGTTAGTTCAGCCGTATGTTAGAAATGCTTCATAGCTGCTTTCTTGCAAGCTGAATTTGAACTGTAGGTGGACTTGTTTTTATAATAATGAATTAGATTGCTTTCACATACCCTATCCCTGTGTTGATCATGGTGTGAAGTCAGGGATACAGTGCCCTTTATGTTTGCTTGCATTTCACTATCTTCCAGGGTGACAAATGTGGGTTTCAGGAACTAGGGTTAGGAACCACAAGGAATCTCTGCTCTGGCATTCCAAGGCAAAGAGTGCTGAATGTAGAATCTATAGGTTTAAAGTCCAGGGATGCAAAGCTGTGTCTGACAAGTAACAAATTCCTGGGATGAAATCATGGCCAGGAATGAAATAAATCAGAGTTCTGCTGTTGACTTCAGTGAAATCAGGATTTTATGCTAGTGTCTGGGAAAATAGCTTGTATGAAGGCCAGTTTAACTGTTTGGTTTTCTTTTGTGTATGGACCAAGCAGTGTACCAACCTTTCATTGTTAAAATCTTTGCAGTCTCTTATTAGATGGTGATGTAGATCTTTGACAGATGGGGAAGTGAAAAAGAAAAAAATGTTTGCCTATTCTATGCAAACTTCTCTGTCTCTGGAGCAATCTGTGTGGCTCAGTAGACTACTGTTGGTAGGAAAAATGAGAATTTCATACAGTTTAACTTTTGTCCTTGACCTCAATGCACTAGAAAATCTTACCTTTTACCTAATTATTTAGAAATAAAGCTAGGGCATAATTATGATAGTAATCATAATTATAGCATTTGTTGGGCCCATTAACAGTGTGGGGTGAGGCACTACTGAGTTGAAATCTACACTCACTTTCAGCCCTGTAATTCTTGCTGAAAATCATGAACGCTTCTCAGACAAAATATTATTGTCTTTATATTATCTAGGTTTGCTTTGTGAATAATTATTTTAAGACAGTTTTCAAGCAACCAGTCTTTTTAAGGCAGTATTAAATTAAGCAAGTAAATTAAGAAATCTAGCTTATTTTTAAATCTAGATTCCTTGCATGCTGTTTTTAGATTTGCTAGTTTTATGAAATTTTGCAGTGGTCTATGTACGCCAGCAGCTACTGTTGATGTACTAAACTTATTTTTTCTTTCTTTAATGTCTGAAATTAAAAGGAATATGTTGTATCTGTCCTGATGCTAGGACACTAAGCCAATACAGAAATACTCCTAAAGTGCTCCTATTAAGTCTTAAAGTGATTAGTCATGTAGCTAAAATTTACCATAGCTGGTCTCCATTATGAAATAAGCTTGATAAGCTGATAAATAGCATTGTGGTGGAGTTTGATTTTTTTTAATGGTATCTCTAATAGAAGTATAAATGAAGCATGTTGACTGTTGTTAATCTGTTGTCAAGGTTCTCTCTGCAGAGAAATTTCTTGTTTCATGACAGTGAATAAGTAAAGGTATCAGTTCTGATACCTTTAGTCTGTTCTTTAGCTCTACTAAAGTGACCGTTTTACATCAGGGGCCTTGTACTGACACAAAAAGGATGTAGGCACAAACTCTGTTTCTCTGGATGTTGTTTTTGTGAAAATACATGATGATGAGCCCATAGTTGTAAAGCATCATATATATGTATTTTTAGTGAATAAAATGTTATTTGCCTGAATTTCAACAAACTACAATTCACTAACAATTTTTGAAGTTGCTGCCCTCTGATCCTGCATAAGTTTACTATCCTAATTAATTAGAAAATCTTTTTCTGTGTAATGTTATGTTCAAAATATTTGAGTATATATGTTGCAAGGTTTTGGAAGTTCCTTTACCCCAAAATTAGGCTGTTGATAAGTGTAGCTGCTTGGTGCTGTCCCCTCTTTCTCTGGTTCTGCCTACAGCTGGAAGCATTCCATTTTGGTGGTGACTTAACATAAAGGACAGTCTTTATTGCTCAATTTTGTGGTATGAAGAAATAGATCATATGAGTTGTTTATCTAGTTCAGCTAAGAAAGTAATTATACATTTAAAAACTTAGATGTTAAAAGTATTGTTGGCCTAATGCAAATATTATTTCTATGTCCAAAACTTTTCATCACTAATCTTTTCAACCTCTGGAGTACAGCACAACATGTACTTCTCTTCTTGTCGTGCATCATTTCCAGGCTTCACAGATGTAGTAGGAAGCTTGCCATTGTTTCATCAGTTGAATTTAGGTGACTGCTGTGGAGGACTTGGGTAAACTTTGGGGTTTGGGCTTTTTCTGACTCTCCATCTTTAGGATTGCTAAATTTTGTGGTGTAACTTAGGAAGAGCAGCCCCTATGGTGTTTCAGGGACCATATCCTGTAGCCAGTACAGTCTGTCAGAGCTTCTTACTGCTGTTTCATATACCAGAAAAAGCTTCTGCTGATGAATACACATATTGAATATGGAGTCTGGATTTAGTCTTGAAATTCTCAAGGCTTGCTCATCATAAATTATACATCTTGTCAAGTAAATTTAGAAAGCCTTCAGTAAATGTGGTTAAGATTCTTAATGTGCAGTGAGCATTTTTCCACTCAAACATGCAGACATCATTTGTTCTCCTATGAGAACTTCTTGTGTATAGTACTTGGGCAAAGTCAGTATTGTATACATCTGCTAGTAGTTGCTTATGTAAGAAATCAGTATGTATCACAGAAGGATAAAGTGCTCCAACTTGCACACTTGGCACTTCTTTAGCAGGACGAAAGTAAGGTCTGTTTACATTTTTTTTATGTTGTTAGGAAACTGATATCCTTAAGCATAAGGATTTCTGTCTTTTTTTTTTTTTTCTGTGATCTCAATCAAATTTGAGGTTATCTCATCAACCATTACACCGGCACCCTTGAAAGCAATAATGATCAATTATGTCTTGTCATAGTTCTGATTATGCATTATGTGGGAAAAGTATTTATTTTTTTAGTCTAGAACTTACTGCCGTTAATTTTTAATTAGGGTTATTTTGTGTCATTCTCTCATGTATTCCCTAAAGAATTTTCTCTGGAATTGCAGTCAGGCTTTTCCCTGCCTGTGCACTTTCTGGACACTCTTAGCTTTGTGAATATCAGTGCCTTTAAAAGCCTTCCTTGTATTTTGCCTCAGCTCTTTGCACCTCAGTAATGCTTTGAGTTTCATCTTTTGATCCAATTGTGTACACTGGAAACTTTGACTGGGCTGATGAGAGAGAGTCTCTTGGTTGTTTGGCTGCAGTTGTGTGTGACACGTGCTGGTTGCTTCTGATCCGCATTGTCCTGTTCATCAGTGTTCAATTTCCTCTGCAGTCCAGGTACTCCGAGTCTTCATCTCTTCTTGTCTAGCCACCATTAATTGTCTTGGGGGGGTTTGTGTATTTGCCTACTTGTACATAGGTCTGATTTATAAAAAGGTTATAAACCTATGATGTATTCCTTTATATCTGACTCCTTCGGAGAAACTTGGTTTATACTAGCAAGATCATATTTCTAAAATATTTTCTAGGCATAACAAGAAGTAGTAAGAAAACATTTTTTCTAATCCATCTACATCTTTGCAAAAACTTGATGGGGTATTTACTTGCTCTTTGCATTTATGTTTTTCATAATAATGAATTAATCTGTCAGAATATGAAAGATAGGCCAAGGTTTTCAGTTCTTTACTAGCATGTTTACTTCTATTTTGGTATTATATTCCTAAATGACAGATTTCTGCTTAATTCAGACAAGGATATAAGTGTATTCTCAGAGAGCATTTATCTTGTGTGAATACAATTGCTAGTCTGGAAGACAAAATAATAATTGAAGTTTTTCTGAACTACTGTAACAAAATTGTATACGGTTTTAAGTTACTTCTTAACCTGAACTGAGGTATTATCAAACCATGTGTATGTTAATAAACTTCAAAAGCATATGTTATAATTTATATATATTCAAGAAAATGAATCTGTTACGTTCCATATATTTACCCATTTTAAGCTTACAGCACTGTTTAATAATGTAAGATTTCTTAGTAGTCGCTTGTAATATAAATTTTCAAAGTTCTATTCAAATTTCAAATAAATTACATCAACCTACTGGATTCTTTGTCTCCTTTGTCTCTTGTTTAACATGCTCAGGAATTTGAGTAGATTAGTGATGCGTGGTTTTGCTTCACAGCAGCTGTGCTCACTTGCCTTTATTGTATAACATCCATTGTGGGAGTTTGTTTCTATTTTTAGTTGTCACTTCAACATGCTTTTCTAATACCAAAGTCTGTCCAATGAGTTGACAGATTAGAAATTATCACTAGTTAATATGTCTTGATCCAAGTAATTTTTTTTTACACAGTATCAGTGTAAGATGCTACTAGTACTATGGAAACAAAAGCAATTTTTCTGTAGAAAATACAATGTGAAACAGGAAAGAGAAAAACAAACTTGAATTTACAGAAGGCAGTATATTGAACTGACAGAGTGCTGTGGTTAAGTAAGTCTGCTGCTAACTAGCAAATTTCATCTTAACCCAATGCTGCAACATAGTGGATGCTTGAAGGACAATTTCTTACTTCAGGTTGGTGACATTAGCAGCCACTCTTTTAAAAGCTGAGTTTGATAGTGAAAAAATATCTTACCTGACTGTAGGATTATCAATGTAACATCCTGGAAAATTACAACAAAAAACCTCAAAATGAAGAGTTAACCAACAAAAGCAGAGTAACAAGAACAAGTCAGCATGTAGGTTTTCTGTTGTGGAGTTTTTTTCTTTTTTGCCTCCTTGAATTTTACTGATAAGAGGTGTCTGGAAAGTTGAAGATACATGTATGGCTGGAAATCTATATAGAATAATCCAGATGTCAAATTAATTAATCTGGATTTGTGAAGACTTCATTGGTTAAGTGTTAATGAAAGTATGCATGACGTAACAAATAATTTGTGACTCCTAGTTGTTCATTTGGTGAGTGATAAAAAGGGAAGTTTGTGAATTGCTGTTACTGTGAGACAGACTCAGCTGGTTTGTGCTCATCATTGTCTTAGACTTTTGTAGCCTTCATGCAAACTGTTTCTTTAATGGTGGTTTAGGATACTTAAGACGTAATACTATAAGAAGATTTTTTTAGAAATTGGAGTCACTTGTATCTTGATGGCAGTTTGGGAGTAAGGTGGAGCAAATTTTTCTATCTCTTTCAATGAAAAGATGCAGAAGGCAAATGTTGCCTTTTTTTTTTTTTTTTACTGATAGAATTACCATTTATAGTTTAAGTTTTTACAGAAGGAATATTCTTAAAATTTAAACTTTGAATGCTGTATTACAAGAGGAGTGCTTGCCTGCTGTTGTATAACTTGCAAGATTGTAGCTTCCTTCAACTTGTGCGACTGAGCATCTCTGCTGTTGCTCTGCATCTGAATATTTAACCAACAGATATATTTCTCTTGCCTTAAGAGCTCATTGTGCTTTTTGACATCTAGGAAATGAATCATTGCTTGTGATTCTGGAAAACTCAGCATATTTCTTTAGAGACCTGGGAGAACGTTTGTTATCTACACATTTCAGTTGTGTTGTATGTGAAAAATGAAGTCATAGTTGGGCTCTTTTCAGAGAGTTTTGTTTCACAGAGCTTACAACAGGTTATGCTGGCAAATGGGATCCAACCAATGAACAATTAACTTGAGCCTGCAAATACAAGGCTAGCTTTATGAGCAATCACTTAGGAGTTAGATAATCCCTGAAAGTATCTTGGACAAGGCTTTTAGCACATAAATTACATATAAGAGGGGCAAAACTGGTACATGTGGATAAAAGTTAATGTTTCACATTTCTGTGTGAACCTTTATAAACAACTTTGAATTCCTTTTTTATCTTGGTGTAGATTGAATATATTTATTAAAATTTGTTGTATTTTATTATCAATTTGATTATAATAGAATAAGATATTTTTTATATTATAAATAATATTCTAACTCTTTAAGGTGGTAAAAAAAGTATGAATGAATAACTTGATGGTATTATTTGAAAGCTATTTAGTCATATCCAAACTACTGTCTTTGCAAAATTTTGCTTGGGGAAAAATGTATTGCAAAGATATAAATCAAGGCAGTTATATAAAGAAGATATTAATGCAACATTATAGGGTTGTTATTGTAGGACAAGCAATTCTCAGTGGTTGTTTTGCAGTGTTTGCCCTGTATTTCAGGGACAGGACTTTTAAATATGCACTAAAAGTACATGTTTGCACATAAAATCAGTTTTTTGTGGATCTTTTGCAATGGTGAAAATAAAGAAAAGCTGAATGTGTCTCTTTCATGTTTGGTTACTGATTGGACTTTACAAAATAGGCCATCTTTGATTAATGATGAGTATGATATTGTAAAAGGCTTTGGAGAAATCCCATCTGTTCATCATCACCTGGGAAGTTAAACCTTTTCATGTATCGTAAAAAAAATTTTATATATATATCAGAGAAGCAGTGGAAGGAGGAAACAGCTGGCAAAGGTCAGGCTGAACTAGCAACTGAGTTTTAATAATTTACGGGAGGGTAGGGGGTTAGTTCTATTTCCATGTCTTTTGAACTGGCCTGCATATTTTCTTTACTGTCTCATAGTTTTAGAAAATACTAGTTTTCTTCTCCTTTTGATTTTTCATTGTGACTTTGGGAGGAAATAATGAAGAAGGAATTAATTTGCACGTTTGCATGAAGCAGCAGTGTTAACAATTCATATTTTCTGAAATGTTGCTAGCTAGGAGCCAGGCATGGGAGCATCAGGCTTTCAGTAAATAAAATTAAGAAAGCAACCTGAGTAGATTTGTCTTAGTTTAGTCTAGAGAGTACTTTTCATGCCAAATGTTGTTGATCTTATTTCTGCTTGCTAGAGTTATTCTGATACATCACATTCTTTCTCTGGTTTATCAAGGAAGAGAGCTTTCTTTTGCATGATAGCTGAAAATGTTTCTTCTTCCTCTGTAGTGCTCTTGTAACCTTATTAGTATTTATCATATTGTTTGTTTGTTGAAGGTGCAGTTAGACATTTGTTTATATGCCTGGTGTACACTTCAGCAGTGGAAAGTTTTTGTCAAGTTTATTAAGTTCATGTCAGTTATATACCAAGATAATCAAAGCTGAGCATAATTGTTTAAGAAAAAGGGCCTAGACAAGTCTTAACTTTGGTTTTATGTGATTATTGTAAGCACATAACTTGGTGATTTAGATTAGGTGGTTTAGTCTGCATTGAAACAAAAATTTAACAACTTGCATATCATGAGGAAGTGTTTCCTTTTAAAGAATTGGATTGATTGTTTACAGCTTTCCTGTGTAAGCCACTCTTAGAAAATAAAGCTGTCTTGGCAGTAATTTATTAACATTAATAAACTAAGTTAAGGAAGAAAATTATAATACCCGAGAAGGAAGGAAGAGGCAACTTTTGTAAATTCTAGTGTAGTGGTTAAGCTTTCAGCCACCAATATGTGGCATTCATGTTTTTGGTGTGGTATGGTGTGTTGTTGCATTTTTTAAATTATATAAATTTTTTTAATATAATTTCAAGTGTTATGTTGGATTTTAGTAGGCTGACAGTTGGGCTTCAGTGTGGCTGGATATGTGGCAAGATAAAGAGTAGATAAAAATAAGAGTACATAATGCGAAGAAACAAGGAAGGCCTTGTTGAACATGTGAAGATTGGGGTAGCCTTGGCTACAGTGACCAGGACATGGTGGAGCTCAGTATCTTACATGAAGGAAGAGGGGAAGCAATTAAGATTGTAACCCTGGACTTCCAGAGAGTTAACTTTAGCCTATTCAGGGACTTTTTTTTTTTTACAAATATCATTGGAATGTGCCTTCAGGGAAGAAAGATCCAAGACAGTTGGATCCTTCCAACAACTGGTCAATATTCAAGGATTTTTTTTTTTTACTCAAAAATGGTGCATCCTCATGAGCAAGAAATTGAGCAGAGTGGGTAAGAGACCTGCATGGATGAATATGGAACCCCTGTCAATACCCAAGCACAAATGAGAGATACACAGGAAAAGGAAGCAGGGACAGAACACTTGAAACATAAATAGAGGTGTTGTCAAAGTATGCAGAAATGCAACAAGGAAGGCTGAGGCCCATCTGGAATTAAAAACCTGGCCAAGGATATCAAGTACAGGAAGAAAATACATCAATAACAAATAGAAAATTAAGGAAAATGTGGGCTTGTTTTTAAATGAAGTGGGGACTCTGGTAACAGAGAATACAAAGAAGGCAGAATTACTGATTGCCTACTCTCCATCAGTCTTCACTGACAAGACCAGACCTTAAAGGAATGGTGGAAGGAAGACTTCTGCTTCATTGAGGAGGCTTGGGTTAGAGATCACCTAGACAAAGTCCACAAGTCCATGGACCATGATGGGATGCATCCATGAGGGCTGAGAGAGATGGTAGACATTACAGCTAGCCACTCATGGTCATCTTTGAAAGTTCATAGCAGTCAGAAGTGGTGCTTGAGGACTAGAGGAAAGCAAATGTCACTCCCGCCTTCAAAAAGGGCAAGAAAGAGCACCCAGGTAACTACTGCCTCACCTCAATCTCTGGAAATGTAATGGAGTGCCTTGTTCTGGAGGCCATCTTTAACTGTGTGGAAGACCAGAAAGTGACCAGGAATAGTCAGCATGGATTCACTAAAGGTGAATCATGCTCGACCAACCCAATTGTCTTCTACAGTGACAAAACTACCTGGATGGATGAAGGGAGAGGAGTGAATGTTTTCTTCCTGGACTTCACCAAGCCCTTCAACACTGTCTCTCCCAACATCCTCATAGGCAAACTTGGGAGCTGCAGACTGGAGGGGCAGACAGTGAGGTGGTTTGAGAAATGGCTGAATGGCAGAAGACTTGATCAGGTCCCATACTGTTCACTCATTCATCAGTGAGTTGGATGAAGGGGTAGATGCCTCATCAGCAAGTTCACAAAATTGGGAAGATATCTCTGGCTGATACCCAAGAGTGCTGTGCAGAAGGATCCTGACAGGCTAGAGGATGGGCAGAAAAGAACTGCCCATCCTTTCTGAAGTTCAAAGGCAAATGAAGGGTCCTGTACCAGCACAGGCTGGGGGATGACCTGCTGGAAAGCAGCTCTGTGGAGAAGGACCTGGGGGTCCTGGTGAGCAACAAGCCATCCATGAGCCAGCAGTGTGTCCTTGTGGCCAAGAAGGCCAATGGAATCCTGGGTGCATTAGGAAGGGCACTGCCAGCAGCTCAAGGGAGGTGATCCTGCCCCTCTGCCCAGCCCTGGTGAGGCACATCTGAAGTGCTGAGTCCGGTTCTGGACTCCTCATGACAAGAGAGATGGGGAGCTCTGGAAGCGGGTCTGGGGAGAGGGCAGCAAGCATATTTAGGGGACTGCTAATCAGAGATCATTAGGAAGACCTTGCTTGAGCAGAAGTTGACCCCACCAATGGTCCCTTCCAAACCTTAACCATTCTGGGATTCTGTAATGCTTTACAACTGATTATAACCTTGACAGAAAATGCTCAGCCACTTGACAGCATCTGTATCTAGTATTTTGATCTCTGCTGTCAAGTCCTGCTTCTACATTCAGTACAGACACTCTTCTGTGTGTAAAACCAGAAATGGATGTCCGTCCTTATGTGTAGGCATCAAATGGGATCCATTAGGGAAAAAGAGGTTGTGCAGGAGTAATTGCAGTGATTCTTCAAAGAAATGAAATTCATATGTAAGCAGTACTGAAGGCAATGACTTCAGCTTTATCTCAGGCGGAGGGTTTCCCAGTCATACTTCTTATCAGGCTGTTTTGAATTCCAAGCCTGACCTCCAGTAGTAGTGAAGGCTCTCTTTTGATCTTCTGGTAGAAGCCCTAAAGACAACATAGAAAATACAGTATTTTCTCTTAGTCTGGTAAAAGGACTTCTAGTGAATGTAATGAGACTGTGTAAGTACTGTATTAGAAATATTGACTTGGAGACACCCTGAGCAATTATGTTTCTGTTCTATATAGGAGGCTTAGCATGTCACTATTAATGAATGCTCTTGTTAATTTGGATCAGTTTGAGAAAAAGAGCATCTGTGTAGAACAAAACCCCATTGTTTGTTCTAACCACAAATCCATTGGCTACAGCAGTTAGTAAGAATCTTGAATAACATGACCAAGGAGTTAGGAATTGCTTTGGAGATAGGGGCTGGCTTAGACTCCACATGTCAGAAAACAGTGCAGTGGTCATCTAAGTTCTTAGCTGAAATTCTGAAGTCTCACCTCTGTGGGGAAGCCAGCTGTCCTTTTTAATATAGGGTTCATTACTTATTCTCAGAGGACAGTTATTTACCCTGCAGAACTGTGGCTCTGACAGGTGGTGGTTTCAAATCCCGTAATTTTTTTTTCCTATTTCTTCCATTTTTGAAGACCAAACTAGTTACAGATCCTCAGCTGAGAATGAAGTAAAGGAGGCTTACAGCATCCCACTCTGTATGCCTTCATTTGAGCAAAGGACTATGTAGTCCTGATTGCCACTGTTACTAGGTTAGTAATTGATTCTACTCTCCAAGGAGTGTCTTGTCTGCACTAGCTATGGCTCCTTGAAGGCGTGTTATTAGTAGGGTTGTTACTTTGAAAGTGTGTTATTATTTGCTAGGTGGTGGGATTCTTCAGCCTTGGGGCCGCAAAGCAGCTTGCAGTTTCATTGCATGTGGATAAGAGTTGGCCAATCTGCTGCCTTATAAATTGCTGGAAGAGTGAAGGCCAGTTTGTTAGTGAAGAAATTATTCCTACTGCTGGTGGTTGCTAAATAACCTCTTTTTATCAAAAAGCCCTCTTAATGGGCTTTTTGATAGGGAGAGGAGGGAATTGTTATTGAAAGTTGGTAAGGCCTTGTGCAGTGAGAAGCTAAGGTCATAGGGAGGAATCTAACCATATGAGTCAGAATTAGCAGTGAGAGAATCCTGAGCTTGAAGGAATCTTCTTCTTCAGCAGGAAAGGAAAATGGCTTTGTTGTTAAGGGAGGCCATGTGGTTATGGGGAACTTGTGGTTATGGGACATTTGTCAGAGATGTTCAATAGTGCCGGCAAAGACAAAGTGGATGGGCAAAGTAACGTGACTCTGGGACACCAACCTTGTGATTAGGTGGGAAACAGTCTGAAAAAGGGGAAGAGGAGCAGTGCTTTGCTCTTTTGCTAGAGGGATATGGTGAAGAGGGAAATGATTTCTGGGAACAGAAGGGAAAGGGTTTAGGTTCTACTTAATATACCTTGTATGGAATGAGAGTTGTAAGAAATGGAATAAGGTTTGAATGTCTCACTGCTTCTCTGACCTGTCTGGAAAGCTCTGTGTGTTAACAAATTTGAGCTGCAATTCATTTTGATCAGGGCTTTTCCCTGTTCATCCCTGTGTTCTGAGCTGTCTATGATAATTCTCTTGCCATGTCAAAAAGATATATATTTTATATATATATATATATAAATATATATAATATATATAATATATATATATAATATATATATAATTCCTGTAGTCTTTCTTTCTTAGGAGTTTGAGCTGACAAGACAATGAGGATGCTAAATGCTTGGAAAATTAGATGCTTACTTGTAAGGTAGCAGGTTTCCCAAACTGCACTTTTAGAATTTGGAGTACAGTTGAATTTGTCTTCAATTTTTTACAATTTTGAAGTCTTACATTGTTCTATCTTTTCTATCTCTTTTCAAAACAGGATGATACCCCTTTCATCTCAGACATTAATGATGAATCTTCATCATGGCCAAACACAGGAATATGTGATTAAGCCCAAATATTATCCAGTAAAAAAAGTGATTTCAGGAGAGCAGTCCACTGAGGGCTCATTACCACTGAGACTGGGCCAGGATCAACCTGCATCACCTTTGCGATGTGAGTACAAGTACAAAAAGCATACTGCCTTCTCTCCCCCGACAAAACCCCCACTCCCCATTTTTTTAAGATCTTGACATTTTCTGCAGTAACACTCGAAGACAGAGAAAGGTCAAAACAACTATACATGATAATTCTTAGATTAGCAAATGCTTCAATATTCAGCATTTTGTGGAGAAACAAAGCAGATTTCCTGGATGAGAAAAAAAATTGAACCTGATTCACTGTGGAAAATGTATCATGTTATTTCTAGATAATAGTTTTTTCTTCAGAAAAGGGTGCTTTGTGAATGCTTTGCTAGAATAGGCACATCTATGAGCGTAGTCAGTGTCAGTATGATGGATACCTTTTTGGAAAGCTGGAGTTCAGGACTGTGGTTTCATTGGTGACTAATTTTCTCTATAATTTATTACGTGTTTATGAACTTCTGCACAGTATGGAGCTGCCTGAGAGTTTTTGCTTCATATTTATAAAAAAAAGATTGTGTAGGTGCCCAGCTTGTGGCCTTGGCTCATGCCCCATTGTGTGCAGAGCTTGAGGACAAGTTTTGGCTTAGGAGACTAAGACCTTGATGAATTATGGGTTAGGTATTACAGAATGTCTGCTGGCTTGATTTGGAGAAAAGTTCCTGCAGCGGAATAATGGACTGATTAACATTGAGACCTTAAGGTACTTGCAGTCTCCTGACAGACTTCCTTTGCTGTAGCACAAAGAATTATGTTCTGCTGAGGTCTTAGGGAAGAGCCTTTCCTTCTAAATCTGTAACTAGAATTCCTTTGTGTATATTTGCATTTCTGCATTGCACATCTTTATTTACACTTAAATACAACTCCTTGTTTCCTTTTCTTCAAGTATAAGTTTGTTGACGGTAAATGAGGCTATTGGCTCAAATGGGAAGAACTGTGGGCAGCTGGAGGTCTTTCAATTAACATTTTCAGAGTGGTGAAGTATACTTCTTGCAATGCACTATCTCCCTTTCTTAGAAATTTCAGAAAGGTTTATTTTTTTATTAGTCACACTGTCATCGTCAAGCAGTAGTCTCTTTTGTAAATAAGATAATACTGCTTTTTTTCCAGTCAGCAGTTGTTTTCCTTCAAATAAAATATTAATGGTCACCAAGACTGGATTGTGACCATCTCTTATGACTCTTACTAGTCAAAGAGTTTACAAATTCCAGGTTTTATAGTTCTCCAGTATTTGGAGTGACTGTTCCAGGTTGGATTCTGACAAAAAAGAATCTTTCCTTTTGGTTCCCTTTTCCAGACTATTTATTCTATTTTAGTCTACCTTCAGTACACTCAGTGGTACTCACAAGTATCAAGCTGCCACTAAATTGATGGATTCTGTGAGGTTTTTTTTTTTTCTTCTATAGTAGCATAAGGAGATGACTCTATGCAGCTGTAAGACAAGGGAGCAAATGCTTCTGCCTCTTTCCAGCTACTTTGAGCCCCACTGTTACTTACAGTGCTCTGAAGGACATGACTAGGAGAAGGACAACCAGGAGCTGAAGACAGGAGTGTTTTTTATCAAATTCTAAGAAGCCCCTTATTGAGCAGTGCATTAGGAAAACATTCTAGCCTTATTGAAAAGCTTAAGACTCCTAAAACAGCCAGAGGACAAGTAGTAAAAAGAGTTTCTATGGCCTGACTCAGAGGTAAAATGCAAGCTATTTGGATGATGTCAAAATTTCTGATTCTGAGCTCTCTGTCAGCCTAAAAACCCAGTCCCATTGCCTTTTTCACCTGTTTTCTACATCTGTGAGGTGGGAGTCTGTGACAGCCACTTCTGATGAAGCAGTTTAGATATCTGCTAGTACAGAGTGCAGTTCAAGATGTATGTTGTTAGAGTCTAGGATTTTATATTGCTGGCCTGAACAGGAGACCTAGAACTTGGCCAGCCATATCTGTTTGGGTTTTCTGGTTTCTGGAGGTGCTGAGGTGAAATTTGAAGACTGCTTGTTTTCATAAAAAATGAGTTCTAAATTCCAGCTGTCAATATTTTAATGTTAGGGATGTTTGAATTAACTACAGTGAGGTAAGATTAGGATGTGAATCTTCGTGTCAGGTGTTCTGTGATAACCACAAATACACAGTTCTTAGTCTTGTCTTGACCACAGATGGACTCTGTGAATTAGTTCATGCTTATGGTTGATGTTCATTGTCTAGTTCATTTATGAGAGTGGTTAATGATCTCATGGTGTTTTGCTATTGCTTTTAAATGTATAATCTTATTTAATGGGACAGTCACTTAACTGAGCAGAGGAATTGGTAATGGCCATGTGGAGATACTTGAAAAGGAAGAGGGGGAAAATGTAATGACTTTATTAAAAAGCAAAAGCCAGAAAGTTAGTACTGAATGCTTCATAACTTTTTATTTATGGTAACATTAAATAAAGTTTTTTTTAAAGAGGAGAAGAAATAGTAGCCAGGTAATACTTGATAGCATGGCCCAAGAGTTCATAGCTACCAATTAACATGGAGTGCAAAGCTACTCATTCTATTGGGTTTTTATGAGCATTTCTATGCATTTTACTTCAAAGTATTAACACTGTGCCAGAGACTGGCAATTGTGAAAAATGTACCCCATAGAATAAACTTTTTTCTTTAGCTGTAGCTGCAGTTGGTTTTGATTTTTCTGGACTTCTATAGATCCTTTCAATCCAGTGATATAAAATGGGTGGTCTTGAATAATTCTATTTGCAACCTGGTAGTCCATAAAACAGTAGGAAGATTTTTTTAGTAATTTAGTAATTCAGGTACATCTACCAGACATTTCCCACTAGTCCCTTAATGGCACTTTTAAATAGTAACCACTAGTCATCTGAGCATGAATCCTCTAAATATCAGTGCTTGTATCCCTGGATTTATAAATGCAGTGCTGAAGAAAATTAGTTAAAGGAATTTTGTGTGGTTTCTATTGGTGTAAAATATATATGATCGTAAACAAATTCTAAATGTAGTCTTTTTGGAACTCCTTTCAACATAGCTGTTGTGAGAACTGCTTATTACAGCAGGAAGAGACTAGAAGTTCTCAATTTCATTCTATCCACTCCTGATTGCTATATTTTCCAGCCTGAGATGTCTGTGGGCTAGTGTTTAGTGGCATTGTGTGTTTGGCCCATTGAGCTGAAAACAGTGAAATTTCTGCTTCTGAAATCAGTTGTGTGGTGTTGCCTGCATGTGGAGGACAATTTTGTACACCCTCTCACCAGGGTACAGTTCCTCATAAGCACAATGATGATGCCGCTACTTCCCTGTTTTAGAGGCATGTTGAGAAAATGTATTAATTACTGACTGAGGCAACCACAGAATGCACTGAAAGCAGAAGAAAAACTCAGGAGTACTTTACCCACAACTGGAATTGTATTATGTGAAGTAAATAAGGCATATGTTTGTATAATGAAGGTATCCCAAGGAAGAATGGAGGATAAGAAAGAACATGAGACTTATCTCTCTATTCAGGAAAACAATGTGAGAAGTATGTGAATTTTGCCATTGACGTTACGTGTTAAGTTGATAAAATTAAGCACTATGGACAACTACTTTCTTCTAGGTAGATTGGATTGTTTTGATCATAACCAAAATTTTTTATAAAATTCATTAAAGAGAACTTGTCTCTACTTTAGGTAGTAAATGAAAACATGTCTGGAATTTAAGTAGTAAAGGTTACATAAGGTTTAGTGAATTTGGGCTTGCAGCACCCAACTGTGTCTTAGTTGTATGTATTGTGGCTAGAAACTGGACAAATATGCCTGTATGGCTTTTGGACTCTTAGGATCTGCTCATGGTTCTGTGGACAACTCTTAAATTCTTGTGTAAGGATGAAGCTGAAACAATATGAAAGTCATGTAACTTTTCTAGCTATGGATACATTGTATTGCATCATATTTTACATACATTTATACACATGAGATAAGCTTAATGTGGAAGAAAATGTCCCAGCACTTAAGACTTCTGATGTGCAGAATACCCTGCTCCAAATTTGGCATAACAAGTGTTTTCCTATATTGGCAGCACAATACACTGGTAACTTAGTGAATCTCCTCTGTAAGTTTATGTGTAATTACATATGCTGGCTTCACTGATGACTTCAGAAGTTGATTTGAGCAAATCCCAGGTGTCACTTTGAAATTCCACTTTAAACTACTTTTGAGGAATTGCCCCATTCTGACTTCATTAAATGACACTTACTTCATAATAATAGTATTTCCCTGCCAGGAAGTATGGGTAAACAGCTGCAAAAAGCATAAATATTTTACTGCTTAAAGTGCACACAGAGATATGATATGTGTTGCATATAAATGTATCTGTATGATTTGACATTCTACGAAGTTCAGACTTTGGAGGAAAAACTCCCTCTGGATCACATACTCTTTCCACCATTCTTTATATTGCTTTGTGGAACTGCCCTTCATGAACAGCAAAATAATTCTCTCTGGCTTTTCTTAACTAGATCACTACATTGTGATCCTTGTAACTTGTGCCTATCAATGTATTTATGGATATTAAATTACAGTGGTAATATTCCCAACTAGAAGTTTTGGGAGATTTGGAGATAAGGGAGGATCTTAAGGCCAAACTCTGAACAAGGTACAGCCAGGAGAATGAGGTGAATGAAACCAGAATGAACACTTAGAAGACTAATATTAAGAAATAACTGAACAATTAAAACATAGTCTTTTTGGAGGGAATGCAGAGTCAAATTTGGTTCAGTCAATCATGGCAACTGACATTCATGTATTGCTCCTAAAATTGTATATAGTCAGTTGCAAGAGAATGGGCTAAGTGCATAAATGATGGGGACTTTTTTGTTTCATTTTCTCAAATGCGTGTGTGTTCAAAGCCTGTCCTTTCATTCCAGAGGCAGAAGGGATTTTTAAGAGATAAGCTAAAAAGTTTAAGAAAAAATTTTGTTCCTGTCAGCATCAGGGTCAAACAGCACTGGGGTTTTTTCAAAGAACAATTTTAGTGTGAAGCATTCTTTTTTTCTCTTCCATTTAAGAGCGTTATTTTTCCTGCTATTGAACAGTATGGTGATTCGTAACAGCCAGTCAAAGTTTACTTTTGATTCCAGCAAGACTTGGAAACAACAGGCTAAATTCTAGGTACAAATTGAGTTATGTAGATTCACATTAATGCAGCTAACTAGCATACTAAGCAGAAAATTTACTTTGTTTTTTCCTAAAAAAAAAAGAGTGACAAATTCTGAAAAAATAACTAACAAATGAATACAGTTTGTTTAGCAATTATAAAAAACTATGGACTTCTTTGAAAACCTTGGAGACAGAATAGCTCTGTGTAAATGCAAGCTATTTCACTCAGTATACTGTTGCTCTAACAATACCCTTGCTAAGCTGTCTTTGTGATTGTTTTTTTGTCCATAAAGGGCTCACATTGAGGAGGCCAGAAAATCAGCACACCCCCCCCCCCCCCCCCCCCCCCCCAAAATGCACTGTATTTTTTTCTTTGAACTCTGAGAAGATTTTATGGCCCTGAGCTTATTAGAAAATAAATGTCTGCCTGACAGTCAAAGGCTGCTGGTGCTTTTATAGAAACTGTTTTAAATGTTGAATTCATCCAAAATTGAATTATCATCTCTATGCTTTAAAATACAGAGATGGATGTACTGCAGAATGAGGAAGAATGTTGGAAAAACATGGTGATCTGGCAATCAGAATTAAAATCAGTTCAAAGCATGTAATTGCTGGGGGAAAATACAGACTGAGAGAAATGCATCTCAACTTCGGAGATGAAAGAGTATTGGCTCCAAAAGCAAAAATTTCTCAAGAAGATAAAAAGAGGTTTTCCAGAAAATTCTGTAGGGGAAATCCTTTATGATGTTTTAAAAATGTTAATTTAGGTGGATATAGAGATCTATTGAACCCACACAATTAAATATTAAAAGTCCCTTAGCCTGACTAATTCCAGAGTTGCTGTAATACAAGTCTTTGATATCAAGAATTGATTCCAATTGTTGCAAGTAGCTGAGTCTGGTTTTCTTCATAGGAGACATGAAAGTGCTCTTCTGTCAGTGCCATTGCCTATGCTAGAAAGAATGAACAAATGTAGACAAAAAAATTACTGTAAGAAGGTTCATACCCTGTGAAGCTGAGATTTCAGAATCAGTGACATCCTTATGTCTGTTGTCATTTTTTCCCTCTTCAGAAAATTAGGGGAAAAAAAGATCTTGGCTTCATATACTGCTGAGAGAGATTTTTAATGGTTGATTCAGCATGCAGAGGCGGCTGTACTCATTTATAACTTAACTACTTTATGTCCTGTCCTTTGTCACTGTTTACAGTTTGTTGACTTCCCTAGTGCTTTTTGGGTTGTTTCCTTTCAGGAAATGAGATGTCAAGTGGATATACTTTAGTAAGATAATATTAATTTAATTTTTATTCTCTATTCCTCCTAGAAATTATGAGCTCTTGCAATTTAGACTTTTTTTCATTTGAGGGAGTTGTGTATGTTGGGAGGGGGAAACTCTCAAGAATTTATTTTCTTGATAAGTTATTTATTTTCTTGAGAAATGCTCTTCCAGCTTGAGATGTGTAATACTGTTGTCTAATATTTGTATTATTATTGTGAAAGAAGCCTAAATAATAATATTGGGGAAAAGGCATAATTTCAGATGAGTACTGAATTTAAGGTGGCAATGAGTCTCATTCTCAGTGTATAAGACTGAATTCAGATCACCTTGTGAAAGAGTCCTGTTGATAAAGTGGACATAGTATTTAGCTGGTAATATTAAAGCTCCTGTATGGTTGTAAGTTTGTGTGTAAAGATGTTGACTTTATTATCAGACTGTGCATTGCAGCAGCTTTCATCAGTGGAAAATTGCTTGCGGTGGGCTTTAAAGTTACTGCTGTTTTATTACAGCCGAGATGAGGATTGTAACCCTCACCCTAGCTATGTGCCTTAGATGTAGGTCTTGTGTCTAAATGTGGCTTTTGGGTCTTTGTTACTATATCACTCAAGTGAAAGCCTTTTGCCTCTAGGTATGCTTACATACCTAAGAAGCTGGATATTTTGAATAGAAGCTTTAAAAGCCTTGTTCACCTGAATGCTGTGCTTACAGCTGGAGTAGTATCCAGCCCCAAACCTGAAGCACTGATGTGAACTTGAGCATGAGGTGCTTGAAGAACTTGAAGTTTTGTTTCAGGATAAGTACTTCACTCTGGGAAAGTTAGGCCATCTTGGTGCTAATATTTTGTGCAATTCGTATTTGAAATTGCAGCTGAAGCCCTTGACTGCCTGCCTATCCTTAGAAATACACTCAGCTGAACTCTTCCCACAGGATTAAGCTCCCCAAGGACTGCTATAGCAGTCATAGTACTATCTGGAATCCAGCTGAAGTGAAGTCATAGTTCTTCAAAGAAAAGTGTCTGAACCTTAAACTAAGCAGTCTTGAACTAAGGATTTGAACTAAGCAGTCTTAGGTCATCAGCATTTACTTCTGAATGGGTTAGGCACACTCCTGTTCAATGTTCTGCTTGCTCCATGCAATCAATTTCTCTCATCCCTTGGAAAAGAGACCTAGGACTGATAAGTGGTGCAACTCAAGGCTAAAATTTAGCTCTTTATCATCATAACCATTTGTGGATCTAGTTTAAATATAATTTATTTAAACAAAATAAATGCAATACAGATTAAAATAATTATTGCCCAATAAGTTTATTGAAATGAGTGAAGCCATTCCATCAGACATCAAACCACACTGCATGCTCTATTTGGGTTGGTACCTTTTTCTGATCACTCTCAACTATGTGAAGGGAAATGATAGTTATGTATCTCATTACCAGGGAGAATGGCTGTAGTTTAAGATAGGATGTTCATTGCCTGAGGATTGTATATAAAGAATCCTTGTAGTGGTCAAAAAGACAAGGAAGACAAAAGGTGATTCATAAAACCTGTTGGCAGAGACCTCAGATTTCAAATTTGTGTGATTTGTACATTATGGGTTTCTACAGGACAAAATTGAATGTAATTTCTGTGAATACCTCTCTTGCTCTAAAAGGCTGTGTCAGTGAGAAAATTTATCCGAAAGGGCTTGTGGCATGTAAACACAGTTAGATCTTTCTAAACAATCTCAGCACTTGTGCCTGCATATGCTACTTTGGTACTTTTAAGTGAAGCCATCCATAGAAAACACAAAAAAACCCTGTGTTGCAGATAGTAGAGAGCTTTTTGGAATTTGTCAAAATTAATAGAGGAAACCTACTTGAATGAAACGTGTTGCTGTAAATTACTTCAAACAGTACACTGTGCACACTCATCTCTATTTTAAACTGAGATTGAGATAATTGAAGAGTGAGTTCTTTGCCTCTCCTAGAATAGACTATTAAAAATTGTAAAGTGTTTTGGAGGGTGGTGGGAGGTGATGATGAGGAAGATAGTGGAATTCTCTGTTCTGTTCCTTGACAGAGAGCAAGGAAGAGATTGTATCCCTTTGATAATCAGGAAGGGAAAAAACACTTTCCCTATTTTCTTTTCAGTTACCCTCTTCCTTCCTGGAAGCTTCTTATCTAGTAACTTCCTGGAAGAATCAAATTTTCTTTTGAAATTATTTATTTTCCTGTTTGTCAAGCATGCTGAAGAAGCAAGCAGAGCTTAAAAAGAGGGTAGAGAAACAAGGGTGAGATAGAAGCGAGAAGTCTGAGAGCTCAGTTCTGACTGCAGAGAGAAGATTGTGGTAGGAGCTTCTGAGCAACACAGGAGGAGGAAGTGATGTGAAGATATAAAGACATGGCTAGTCAGAAATAGGTGTCTTGAGAAGTGTGTGTAATAGCAATAGTGGCAATAAGAATGGTAACAAAAATATCAGTGCATATCCCTCTTCAGTAACTGTCATATTAAGTAGTTGGATCTTGTTTTGCTTTTTTGGAAGCCTTTTAGTTTGCATCAAGACAGTGGAACTGAGTACTTGGAAAGAGATGAAATATCAAAGGTTAAGCTAATGAAATATATTTAACATCATACAAATGAAGCAAAAATACAAAGTACAGAAACAACAAAAAGTAGGAGTGCTAAACTAATTACATTTCAATAATGTGTTCCTACAGCTGTCTAGACATGTTAAATCAAGTACAGCTTGCCATGCTCTCATCTTGCTCACAGTATTTGACTGGGTGGATGTGCACACATACATCTCTCCTCATGCAGAACTGGGGGTGTACATTTAAGCATTAGAGAAGGCATTGGATCTTGGATGAAATAAATCTGGATCATCTTATTTTTAATTTCATTGTCATGTCTAATTTCTTCCAATGCTTGTGAAAAGAGAACTGGCTGTGAGGTGACCTAGGGAACAGTAACCAAATTTCTGGAAAGAGCAAAGGTAGACATTGTATATTGAAGCCAAAAATCAAATTACTCAACAGCTGTGCCTTGCCTTTATTTAATCCATGTAGTTTTCAGACTTGTTTGTGCTTGTGACTGTTACAGAACGATTAAGACTTATATTCTGCATGATTTTTAGATGGGTGAGGTTTGAATGCAGGAGATTTTACTCCTGTGCTCAGAGCAGAGTAAGGGTTGATCTCAGTCCTGGTCAGGTTGTGCAAGGGATGTTCAAATGTAGATATTTGTTTTACTGGGATGATACCTGTATCAACAGATCAGATGGGGATTTGGGAGATGTGTGCCCCTTTGGCCTGTCCTGCAGATTGGTTCTGGGTGTGAAGTATCAGCACATTGTTGGGAGACAAAAATAAATTAAAATCATAGAAGTATTTTAAGTAAAGCTGTATTAAGTAATTTTGCTGCTCTCTCCACCACTGATCAGACCTCAGCTGCAGTATAGTGTGGTTTTGGGCAGGGTTTGTGAAGAAAAATTAGGACCAAAAAATTAGGACTGGTATCAAAAGCAAGACAAAAAAAGATGTAGATCTGCAAAATACAGGCTGTTAGACTGACTGTTTAGATGGTTTTGGTCTGGTCAAAATGAGACTGAGGGAGATTGATGGCAGTGGTCTTCAAGTATGTTAGAAAATGATCCATAGGGGAATAATGTTTTGTTAAAGCTTGCTGTAGATAGAACAGGGCAATAGTTTGCTTGAGTTGCTACAGGGGAAATGTGGGTTACTTATTAGGAATACTTTTACAATAAGAGAGACTGAAGTGCTGGAATAAATTCTTTGGAGAGGCATAATAGAAGGGGTTTGAGGAGAGTCTGGACAAATGTTTTGTTTAATGTTGCTGGTTTATCCTGGGAAAATGAAGATGGGGAGATTAAGTGATTTCTGAGAATCTCTTTCAGCCCTTTTTGTGCCTTTTAAAGCCTGTTTTTTGCTCAATGTGTAATCAAAAATTTAGGGAAAATCTGCCTCTGGCCTATATGTCAATCTAGTGTGTCTTTTTTTTTCCTGTGGATTTTTTCCCTTTAATTCCTAACATTATAAATCTTCTAGATGATCCTATTTCTAAGTTGTATGACAGCTAAGTTCAGCTTGTTCTGATCTTTGCAAACTAGGTTTTTATTGTTGATTGGGTTTTTTAATTTTATTTTTAATTGATGACTAAGTGGTGACAAGACAGAACTTCCTCATATATTGTCAAAAGTGTAAAAAGGTCATTTGACAATAGTTCTAAGAGCTTAATTATCTTACATGTGTGGTTGGTTTTTATACAATGTCATCTTTCCTTTTAGCTGAACAAGCATATCTAGTGTACGGACTAAACCAGGTGGATTGGTGAAATAACTGGGAGACACCTTTTTTAGGAAATAAGTAATTTCCTTCTGCTTCTTTTGGGATTTTTGGGGGTTTTTTTTGGTTGCTTGGTTTTGGTGGTTGTTTTGTTTTTTTTTTTATGTCAGCGTTTAGCTAAGAAAAAAAAGGGTGTTGGTCATCTAAGAATTTAAAATGTTGACTCTATTAGCTGTTTAAAAGCTAATTGGGTTTGATTTTTAGAAGATTTAATTTTAAATGGTCTCCTCAGGCATCATGGTTATAATTTGAAAATGTGAAATAGCCTGAAATAATCTATTCTCATTGTGAAGAGAATGTAATTTTAAAATAGAATTTTCAGGTCTGATAACACACTGTGTAGATAAACATATGAAAACATACTGGGAACAATGCAGAGGTAGAATGTAATGAAAAGAGAGTAGTGTATATCATTATTGGAGGTACTGATGGAATGTCTATAGTTCTGCTAGTTCTGTTTCCTTAGGAGATTTGCCTCAGGATATTTGTTATAAGTGAAGGCATTAAAAAAAACAAAACAAAAAGAAAAAAACAATGAGAACAAAAACGCCCACCCAAACTGGCTTCTTAAAATAGTTTTAGAAATCTGTGTACAAGGAATATGGGAGATGTGTCCATAAGCTACTCTATGTACCAGTGTACTCAGCTGGTAGAAGCCACTGCTTGCAAATTTTTTTTTAAATTGTGAATCCTTTTGGTTAGATCACTGGGAAGCGCAAAACTATCATGCAAATAACATCAATGTTTTTGACACATTAAAATATTTTATTCTCTTTGCCTCTTGACCTATGTAGTTATCTATTTAGCTGAATACCAGTCCTGCTTTCACTAGTGTTGCTAGCCCATTGTCTTCCTGCAAAACAGGGACATACCACAGATCATCTGAGCTCCACTGCAGCTATTGAATACTGTCAGAATGTTGGAGCTGTGAGAGCAGCCATAAACCCGAGGAAAAGAAGTGTTTATAGAAATGTTTCTCAGAAGAAACAAGTATGAGTTGCATTACACAACAACTCAGGAGGTTGAGGAAGAATCCTTCCCCTTACACAGTTCTTTCCAGGCATGGCTGTGTAAGCTATTGTGGCCACATGAACATAAAACCTACCACCTGCCTTTCTTAACTACTTCACCTTTTTTGCTAATGCAGGGGTAAAAAAATTGTCATAATGGATAGTGGGGGCAGAAAGGCTTCTTTTAAGAAATCCTTTTGCTTGCATTTTCCAATTCTCCTGCAGTTGTTGCTAAATCATAAATTTATCACAGCAGGAGTTTGCTGTGTTCATGATATTATATCGTAGTGACTTACAGAGATGGAAACAAATCACATACATACCATGCCAACTTTCAACTAAAATCTCATCACTTTACCCAGACATCTTTCTTTTTTTTTTTTTTTTAATCTGGCTCAAGAGTTTTACAGATTTTGGAAATTATGGGTACATTCTTCCACTGATCTCTTTTGACAAATGTATCACAGAGCTCTTAAGTATAAGAGAGCCTCGACTAGGAGGCAGGATGGTGGCGCTGTTGGCTGAATCTCATTGTGACTTTGCAGTCTAGCTGAGGGATGAAGTTTTATCTACTGTTAGTCATCTTGATTGTCCTGTCTTTATTAAAACAACAGTCTGTCTTTAGTTTGTCCATTTTCTTCAGTATTTTTGCTATTTATTTGGTGTTTGTATCTTCTACTTTTTTTTTTCATTAGGTGTTTTTGTTTATCTGGTCTCATATTTGTATTTTTTCAGTTTGCTGTTATACTTAGGAGCACAGTGAGGTGTTTCGTTTGCACATGTTTAAAATCGGTCTAGAAGAGTTTGATTTACATCTGTCTATATATGTATAAAAAAAATTATTCCAGGTAGCAGCACTACCAATTTTTTCCAAAAATGGATTTGAGATAATCTAAGTTGCAGATTTTATCATGCCTATGTCACAGTGGCATCATCAGTAGAGGTTCTGGAGTTTGAAGAAAATACTCAGTATGCTTAAAAATACACTTTTCTTTAATATGAGCTAGTCCAAAGTCAAAAGAGCAAACTAAGTGTTTTTATAGTTTTCATAAATCTAAGAAAGATGGAGAAAATCTTCCCATGTCTAAATAATATGAAGGTGTCTTATTTCTGTCTCTTTGCAACTATCAAAACAGGAATATCTGAGAATTTGCTTTATAGCAAAATAACTAGCAGAAAGCTAGATAAGCACATCATGTGATGGTTTACCAACCAGCTGACAGGTTAAGCACAAAGGGTTGTAGTAAATGGGGTTACATCAGGCTGGTGACTGGTGACTAGTGGGTGTCTATAGGGCTACATTTTAGGGTCAGTGCTCTTCAACATAGTTTTGGGTGCCACACTATAAGAAGCCTATAAAGCAGTTGAACAGTGTCTAAAGATGGACCATGAAAACAGGAAGGGCCTTGAGGAGCAGCCATATGAGAGCAGGTGAGGTCACTTGGTCTGTTCAGCCTGGAGGAGACTGAGGGGAGAGCTCACTGCAGCTACAGCTTCCTCATGGGGGAAGGGGAGGGGCAGGCACTGATCTCTGCTCTGTGACAGGACCCAAGGGAATGGCCTGAAGTTGTGTCAGGGGAGGTTTAGGCTGGATATTAGGAAAGGGTTCTTCTAGCAGCTGGCTGGGCACTGGGACAGGCTCCCCAGAGAAATGGTCACAGCACCAGCCTGACAGAGTTCAAGAAGCATTTGGACAATGCTCTCAGGCACATGATGTGACTCTTGGGGTGTCCTGTGCAGAACCAGGAGCTGGACTCTGTGTTAAGCACCTTCTAACTCAAGATATTTTATTAAAAACTTTGCTGAATAATGATTTTAATATTTGTAGAGGCTACGGCTTTCATCATGTTGTTTTTAAGACTTCTTCCTGAAAAACTCCACTTAAACATTGTTTTACTCTTTAGACCTCTAAATATTGATCTGTGTTTTTGAAAGTACTGTTAATCCCAAACTTAGATACTAGTATTTTCTTATCCAAAAGCATTGAAAAGCAAATTTTACCATTTCTGTTGATTCTCATTAAAAGGCATCTCTTTTACTAAAATAATTGTCCTACAGGATTTTCTGGTAAAATCTAAACTATGTGATAAAAATTATTTTAAAATTTTTTTTGTTGTGAACACTATGCCCAAATGTTTTTACTATAGCTCAGTACTCAACAACATCATACAGAGTACTGTGAAGGAGAATTAAATGATGGTTTAGTTTCATCTTTACTATTTCAAAAACATAACTCTGGGCCTAACCCTGGGTGTGCAGACAATCTATTGTGCTTTTAGTTTGGTCCCATTCAAAAGAGCTGCTTGGGTTCACGAATAGCACATTTATTGAATGCAGCACATGTGGATGGTTCTTCTAGATTGCTGGTGCCAAATGTGTTAACTGAGAGTGGGTGTATTTAGCACTAACAACACTATTGTCTTCATGAGCTTCATGTCCCAAGTCAACACTCAGCAGAGTTGAGGGGACAAGGCTTACTGAAAGGTGTCCCTCTGGGAGGGTGAGGATGACAAACCTGTTAATCTGTCCCTTCACAATTTCATGTCAAATTCTCATCTCCTGGGTAGATAGAAAATAGCAGGTTCTTATAACTCAACTATGGTTGTGCCAGGTGCTGTGGTGGGACTATGGTCAAACCTTCTGTTCTTTGTGGACACGTTGTACAGAATATTTATTGGTAAGAGGTTTACTTGGTTTGCACAAAACATCTCTGGGTATCAGGTAGAAGAATCAGACCCGCTTAGCTTCCACTTTTCTCCTATGTTCCTTCCCTATGCCATGGCAATGCAAACCATGTGACCATTCAGTTTCAGTGTTTGCACTGTAAGCTCCATCTCGTATTGAACTCTGCATTTTCTGCCCTTCCAACACTGACAAAGTCAAATTATTTGTTTGGTTTTATTTAGTTAAGCCAGAAAGCTTGTTTGGGTCCCCTAATACTGGTTTCTACAGTGTAGGCAGGACTGACTTTTCTGTCTTAACTAACCCTGTTTTTCTAATTAGATCACATCCTAAAGGAAAAGTACTGCTAAAACTTCTGAAAGTATAAGCTATAAAATAGACTCTTTTCTAGGAAAAAATATATATAAAACTATGCAAGTAAAATACAAAGATGGCAATATTGCTTGTTTTATTTTTTATTTATTTATTTATTGTTTTAAAGCTATGCTTTAAAAAAGCAAAACTTAAAAATTCTACCCTCAGCAGTTCATAGATCCCTTATATCTGTTTAAGGTGTATTCATTTTTGTAAGAAATGTATGGCATCCTAAAATCCAAGATGTCTTTTAAATCATAATACTCGGCTTTGATCAAAATATTTTATTCTTGTATCTGTCAAGGCTCTTCCTTTTCTAATAATTGTTTATGGAGAATAAGGTGGGAGCATCTGTACTACAGCCACTGTGCAAATAGAGGAATGCCTTTACTGTAGACAAAACAGTTGGCAAAATTGCTTAAATTTCTTTGTTTATGAAGAGCCAGAAATAAGGAGGCTTTGTATTCTTTCAGAATTGGAAGATTTGTAAGATTTTCTTGATATTTTCAAAAAAGTGAATGTCTGGAAGGTATTTCATGAACTAGGCTAGGCAACTATCCAGCAATTTCTTTATTTCTATGACATCAGGAAGAAGAGATTCTTCTCTTTCTGTGCGTCATTTCTTGGCATTCTTAGGTTTGATATGAAAGTACTTATTAATAGTTTCCACAAAGATGCTATGATATATTCTGAAGAACTTGCTGGATTTATTAGTAGTATGCAGAGGACAAAATGTTTTCTTTTAAAATAATTGTAAATGGAATCTGTTATTTCCCCCATTTTTCCTAGTAAGTAGTTTTAATAGAGTTTTTGTCTTCAGCTGTTAGGTATAGAATTAAATAAATCTGGTTTTGCATAAAACTCTGTAACAAGAAATTCTTATAACTAGCTTAGTAACAAATTAGTGCTTATGCAGTCTTTATTACATTCAAGTTTTTTTTAAATTACTACAGGGAAGTATATAAAAAGAAGAGAATCTAGCCATTTTTTATCTTTGATCTCAGTATTTTAAAGCACTGGTAATTCTCACTCTTTTCTCTGAGCTATTTATTACTAAAACAAAGGCTGACAGTGGAGCTCAGTCTATAATATGTAAATTCTTGTGGAAAAATAGTGCCAAAAAACCATGAAGAAAAAATGGGTCCAGGCAGCTGCGTCATAAGATTTGACCACTTCAGGCTGGGGTGCCAGGAGATTTGAGACAGATGTTTTCAGACATGCTGCATGCCTAAAACGTTTCCAGGGTTTGAGCTACAAATAGTGACTTAATAAGTGCAGAAACAGCAAAAGTATGTAGGAGTACACAAGAGTTTATTCACCTCTAGGTGCACAGCCAGCTCTTTACATTACATCTGCCTGTCAGGGTTGGCTATTTAAGCTGTCATGCCCTTGGTATTGCTCTTTGTCTGACTGTGAATAAAGTGCAGCATTGTGATTAGTAATCCCACTCCAGTGACTTGACTTTAAATGTGGTTTTGGAGCGGATCCCGGAGTTCTGTTTGCTAAGCTTCCTACTCCTGTTTCAGAGACACCACTGGAGATCTATGAGAGAGAGCACTGCAGACTGCCCTCCTCCTGTAGACCTGTCGCCTTCCCCCCCAGCCCCCGTGCCTTTTTTTTTTCCCAAAAAGATTTTTGAAGGAAATCAATGGATACCAAAGTGATCTGTTTATTTTTCTTTTTTTCTTTGCCTCCGCTGACAGTGGGAAATCACACTGGTCGCATCAAGGTGGTCTTTACACCCAGCATCTGTAAAGTGACTTGTACCAAAGGCAACTGTCAGAACAACTGTGAGAAGGGAAACACAACCACTCTCATCAGTGAAAACGGCCATGCTGCTGACACTCTGACAGCCACTAACTTCCGAGTAGGTAAGTACCCTGAAACTGTATTTGTCCTTAGCTGTCCTCTTTCAGCTAACAGAGGGAGGAGATGTTTTCTTATTAATACCAGTTGTGCATCTGTTCCTCTTTGTTTGGAGGGCTCTGTTGAGTAGGAACAATTGTATGCTAGACAAGCTTTTTGGTGTCCTTCGTAAATGTTCCCAAAAGTTCCTTTTGTGTCAGAGGAAAAAAGCTCCCATGTTTTTCATCTGAATTTTAAGATACAGGGATGCAACATGCTAAGCTGAAGCTTTTGGTAAAATTCCTTCCTCGGAGTTTGTGTTAGTAAATAGGGAAAATGACAGATTACACAAAAAGTTGTGTTTCCTCTTTTTTACATGTTTAATATGTATCAAGTGCACATAAAACCTAGTGAACAGCTAACAGTGACTCTGTTTTCAAAAATTTGTTCAGCAGCTCCTTAAAACTATAACCCTTCTTAAATATCCAGCAGCTTAAAACTTTTCTTACTGATGAAAATAAGTCGGATTTCATATTTGGTATTTTTAGAAACTGAAATAATGTTAAGCCTAATTAAAGCTATTGAAGACAGTAATTTCGTTGTTTATTCTTTCTGCTTGCTCAGTAAGAGTATCAACAGTATGCCAGACTAAACCCTACAGCTCTTTGTCTGTTGAAACAAATCCTGAAAGCTACCTAGGATAATGATTAGCATATTTTAATGTATATTAAATAGGTATTTGTGTGCAATTATTTACCTTGTAAGTTAAGATATACAGATAAATGGGTACATACCTAAGCACTTCAAATTTGTAATTTCACATTATGATACCCTGAGCTGCTCTTGGAAAGTAATTTTGTAGTTATCCTGAAAATATCATAGTGTTGTTTTCTGGAAAAAAACGAAGTGAATTTCTAGTCAAAGAATGCCAAATATGAACACTGTAATTTTAGTCTCTGTCTAGAATAAACATAGAGTGCAGGCAGTGCTGAGGCTGGCCAATATTGCCGTTTTTCAAGTGCAGTGTATTTCATGCTCTGAGGGTGGGGGGGAAAACCATTTGAAATTATTATTCTTCTGAACAGATGATACAAAGAGCAGTTCCTTCTTTTACCACTCCTACTAGACTGTCAGGCTGTGGGGAAAAGCCCTTGAAGTTACAAACTCATGCCTTCATAGTATGCATGTTTGTAAAAATCTGTGTTTTGGACTAATAGTAAAATCAGTGTTTTAAAACAAGAATTGAGCAAATTTTGGGGTTTGTTTGTGGGAGTTTGGAGGTACCAAAAAAAAAGTATTTTGTAAAGGAATGGTAAACCCTATACTTTTAATTTGTGTTTACTGCCAGTGCTGATTTTTACCAAGGTTCTGGCAAGAACCGCAGCTAAATAAGTTTTTTGCTTAATTTTCTGACTAGCATGAAAGGATAGGGTTATTCTTCCCCCCTTTCATTTGACCTAATTTTTCTATCGAAATTATGAAATGCTGAGAACAGGCAGTCATGTAACTTGTCTGCTATGTAAATCTGTGCTGTAACATGACCTTCTCTCTAATACTTGAAAACGTGGAGAGTGGAAATTGACCTGTGAAGACGTGTTCCACACCTTCCTGCCTGGCCTCAGGCCACGCAGCTCTGGTGCACTGGGTACAACGGGTTGCTAGAAACATTCAACAAAAGCAGCCTATTGTAGTCCTCGATGGAAAGATAAGGGAGTCTTCTGCTGAAAAATGTATAAAAGCAAGTTGTTACACATGGATAACGGTTTTTAGCTTGACTGTTAGCTGTCTTCCCTACTACATTTAAAAGATGATAAGAATTTAGGGCAACTCTTGGTATTGTCATTTTCACAGAAGAATAAGAAGGTCTGAACTAGCACTTAGAGAATCTCCAAATAAATATAAATATGCTGCATGAACTTCTTAATAACTAGAGAAAAGGAATCCTATAACTGCAGATTGAATTGTTTCACCAAACACAGTTTTCAGGAGCTTTTGAATCAGAGTTTTAAATGTATACTAGTGAAATAATTTTTCATATCTGCTCTCTAAGTAGTGCCTCTCACTAGCTTAGGCTTGTCCTGGTATCTCCTGATACATAAAGCAGAAGTAATTTGTGTCTTCCAAGATCATTAACTTCATATTTTTAACAGTTGAATTATGTTTAACTTCTTTAAAATTCATAATTTTGCTTTGAAGTCCCTGTTCTAAACTTCCTTACTTACTGTTAAGCCAAAATGTGTGGAAATTCTTATTTAGTTGTCTTGGTATTTAAAATGCACCTATGAAACAGAATGTCATGTCAGGAAATACATATTTAAAGCAGTGAACAGCACTTTTTCAGTATATTTTTTAAAAAATATTTGTTCTACCTAAAACTAGAGAAAACTGTCACATGCCCTATTTGGAAAAGTTTAAGAGGCATTTCTGTAGCAGGAGCAGCATTCTAGTATACAAGACTGAATTCAGGTTCTCAGATGACAGATTAGTTAGACATCAGTTTGCCTTGTTCTTAATAATAAATTATTTCTAATAATGAGTCAGAGTAAATTTATTGTTTCTTTTCAGCTTTGTGCTGAACTTTGTAAGCACTGCATTGTCAGAGAGAGTAAGTTGCAATACCTATACTACAGCAACTCAAGCTTTGTCATGGATTATTTCAGATTCTTAAAATGTGCACAGTTTGTCAATTCAGCTGAAGTTTGGTAGCAGCGAGCCCAGGCAAGGAACAAATCCCATTTCCTAAAAATTTTATACAATATGGATAAGCCATTAAAAACAAAAACCCACAAAAAGGGAAGGAAGGGGGGGAATGCTGCTTTTCAGGTACCTGAGATTTTTGGCTGTGGTGAAGAATAGCTCCTAGCACTGCAATTTAAGGTGATGAAAGCTTGGTATTTAAAAGGAATGGCCTCTTTGATTGCTAGGCTGCTTCAGTGAAACTTTGGGGTTTTTTGCAGTTTCATTTTTGTGAATGGGATATGTTGCAACTAAACTAACCAACCTCCAGTATTTCATTGGCTTGCAGAATGAAAGCATTTAATCTGAGTGGAAACTCCTGCTGAATAGATGAATCTTATTATTCTATTGGATTGATGCATGTGCAGTTTATATGGTATTTCAGTCCTGATAGATCTACTGAGACATGTAAAACAGGGTCAATATGTGTGCATAGGAAAGGATGGGAACAGAATAGTACATGAGTTTTCTGTTTCTCTGAGTGTTGAAGTTACTCAGTGAGGTGTCCTGTTTCTACTCAAAATTATTCCACATTCCAATTTTGAAATTAATTCTCTTCCTGTAAGGAGTGGGAGGGCAATGACTAATTTGTAACTGTAAAATGAAGCAATAAGGAATTAGTAAATGCCCAAATTAATATTTTCATGCTTTTTTTCCTCCACCACTGTTATATATATTTATTTAATTTTAGATTTTTCCCACGGGATCTGTGCTTCATTCATTGAACAGGAATGGCAGAACTTAATAAAGGAAGCAGTAATTTAATACTTAGGTTCATATTCACTGTTCATTTGCAGCCCTGCATCTCATTTAAAGTGGTTAATTCAAACTGTTATAAATGGGAAGTCAAAGTTGCGTGCTTGCCAGTGGAAGTGCATATCTTTCTATAAAAATGTTGTGTCAGAGCACTTGGCATTATCTGTGTCAAATAAGGAAACAGAATCATAGAATTATAGAAGGGTTTGGGTTGGAAGGGACCTTTAAAATCGGAGTTCCAGCCCCCAGCTATGGGCAGGGACTCCTTCCACTAGACCAGGTTGCCCAAAGCCCTATCCAACCTGGCCTAAGACATTTCCAGGGATGGGGCATCCACAGCTTCTCTGGGCAGCCTGTGCCAGGCCCTCATCACCCTCACAGTAAAGAATTTCTTACCCTGTCTAATCTAAATCTACCCTCTTTCAATTTAAAGCCACTCCCTCTTGTCCTGTCCATGATCATGTAAAACATCCCTCTCCAGCTCTCTTGAAGGCCTCCTTTAGATGCTGGAAGGTTGTTGTGAGGTCACCTTGAAGCCTTCTCCAAGTGAACACGGTGTCTTAAATAAAAATGTGTCTGGTCCTTCATATTTAATCATAAATTCTGAAACTTTCAGCATAGATCACAGTAGCCTGGATATTCTGTACTCTTATTACAATAATGCTTAAATTATATATTGCCTCTTGAATTTTGGTGCTTTTTCTATTGTAATTTTCTAACAAAAAATTTTCAAACTTTACTGTGTTGACTCTGTGTAAGTGTTTTTAGATAACGGAAATTGTCCAGAAGTTTTCAATTATGTATAGACTGAAACTTCCAAGAAGCAGCAGGAGCATTTTGCTCAAATTTAATTTGGTCTTCTGTTGAAAGCAGTGAAAGAAATTTTGACCAGTATATTTTAAAACAATTGGTTATTCAAAGGAAATTTAGTAAGAAGACCCACTATGTAATTGTTATTCTAACAGAATTTCCTATCTAGGAAAGAGTTTAGTAAGTATAATTATTTAGAATTGTGAAAATTTAAAGCAGTTATTTTACAGAATTCCTGCATTTTTTTTAGACCTATGTGATCATGAATTACTGTTACTGTTGTAGGAGAAGCGTTGCTTTTTCTTCAGGCACTTCAGGCATTGTTGAAGAGTAGTGTTGGTTAAAAATGGCAATTACTTGCAAGCAAGGCAGCCTGTTAGCAAGGCACCCACCTGCCTTTCTCTGTAGTTGATATGACAGAAAGTCCAAGAGAAGTGATTTGTGTTTTCTTGCTACCATTGGTAGTAAAGTTGTTTATTCTTTGCTCCTTATGATACATACTGCACATGTCCTACTACACTGAAGAGGAACTGTAAGACTGAAATTGGAGGAGGATTTTCTAGTGTCCTTTTGGTGAAACGGCATATTTTAAACAGTATTGGAAGGCTAATTTGATGACATGAAAATGCATGCAAAAGACCAACATCTTGTAGAAGTGTTTGTGTAGATTTGTTGGAATTTATGGACACAGTCTCTTCTGGCAGCTTCAGTTTTTTACCCATCACATTTTACTCTCTTGTTTTACGGGGTTTAGTAAGAGTTGCTAGAAAGGTAACATGTTAGAAGAGACACTTTTCTTCTCTGTTTTGAAGTGGTGTTTGCTCTTTGGTGAATGGTGTCAGTCTGTGTAGGTAACTCATCATGTCTGTCCTATGTAACTCTGCCCTAGCAAAACACTATTCCTGTGGCTTCATCTGAGACGTAGCAGATAAACATGTGGAGGAATTAAAATAATTGTTAACACATGTCACGCAGATATTTTAAAAATTTCTTTTGGCAACATAAGTGAGAAGTGATTTTATTTTAATTTTTTAAAATGCTTTTATTTGCAACTTTATCTGTTCCATCAGACAACCTAAGAAAAGCTTATTTCTGGAAAAACTACATAGCTCAAGAACAGCATATGATAATTCAAGGGGTTGTTTTAGTAAATATTCTCTGTGGGTAAGAGTGAAGTATTACTTTGAAATATCTTGAGTTTTGTACTTGAACTTGCAAATATGAAGAAGTTGTGGTTCAAGAACTTTATTATTCCTTTAGTATTATCACTTTTGTCCTCTTACTGTCTCTGGTAGCTACCTTGTAGCCTTATTTGGTAAAAGCTTTTTTTATTCTGTTTTTGCAGTAATTATAATTTGTGCTTTGTCAGGCTTTGTTGGTTTATGCTTTTTTTGCTGCAAGATGAAATATTATTTCCTTTAATATACACATAAAAAGTTCAGAATTCTTGGACAACTTGGCTAAAAGAATAACTTTTTAAACTTTCTTCAGCAGTAGTCAAAAAAAGCTGGTGAGTCTGCCAGTATATGTGTCTCAGGAAAAATAAATACAAAAAGGACATTAGGATATATCCACTGCTTTATCTAGTAATTTGAAATTTAGCCTGTACAAATGATGACTATGCTAGAAATATTCTTGCAGCAAGATTGTAATAGCTGTAGGAGAATGATGGCCAAGTGTTTTTCCTCAGACAGTGAACTGAGTAGCTAAAATAACAATGGTGAGATTATTAATATAATTTTTTCTATGCCTTATAGAAGATAGTAGTAAAAAGGCATTTCCTAGCCTGAAAAGCCAATGCAAAATTATTTGGGAGGAGCCAATTATGACCATGAATTCAAAAGACATTTCTTTTTCCAGTCTCCCTTTGTTCTATAAATAAATCTGAGCTGACAGCAGAATGAATTAATTTACTTACAGTCCAGGTAGTATAGTATAGGCTTTTCTAATCTGAAATACTAGTGCACTACTATTCTATTCTGTAATGTAAGTGTACCATTCTATAGGCTGAGCAAAGCTTAGGGTTTTAATGCATTTTCAATTATGGGTTTCCAGTGCTAAAGCTACTAAGAAAAATTGTATTTTAACGATTTTGTTGGGTTTTATATCCACATCTGTTCAAAAAGAATGCTTTCATTCCCCCATGTTTTTATCGGAACTTGTCATCAAGAAATAATTCTGGTTTCTGCCATGGAACTTACAGCATCTGTGAGCTCTTTCTTCATAATCTTAAAATAATTATTACCTCAGATTCCAGTGAAGGCCAGATGCTAATTGATAGAAAAGAGATTGTTCGGTCAGATGATTTTAATGAGGCTGAACTCATACAAGTCTGTTAGCAACTTCTTTCTGAAGCTCCCATGCTTACCTTGAAGACTTCAGACCATGACCATGAAGCAAAAGTCCATCTGCTCTCAGAGAACTCCCCAAAACATCTGTTACAGAGAATACAGTTTTGGATGTGCAGTCGTAGGAAAAACCACAAATCGAAATGGTACAAAATCCACACCTGCAGCCATTCAAAAACACTTGGAGTATGTTTCCCTCAAAGTTAAAGCAAAACGGAACACTCAGTTAAAATGCATAATGTTTTATTTTAATGTATATGGTTTTAATTTTTAGAAATTAGTTTATGTACCTCTGACTTGAAGTACTGTAAAAAGAGAACTGAGTGCATTTATTTGAATGATTACATTGCTGCATATTCATATAGACACTTCGTACAGCTATAACTGTGTTATTGCTAAACTAAATGTCTTTGCACATACCTCACTGAAGATCACGTATATGCCAATCTCGACTTAAAAAAGAAATTGTCTCTAAATTATGCAAGTACAGAAGAAAGAGTCTGAAAATTTTCTCTACATGTTAAAATATGGCATTTGTCATTAATAGATTTCTTAGCAAATGGGTTTGTGTTTAATGTGTCCTTCTGGGCTTAGCACAGTCAGAAGGAAGCAAGCAGCTATCACTGCCCTGTTGATCACAGTCTCTCTCCATTCAGCATTTCTGCTGCTTGTTCTGTTTTTGCTCCAGATAATTCTCATCTCTGTGCCTGAGTAGTCGGTATAGTGTTCATCTATCCATTCTACCTGTAATTAGCTCTTAGATTTGAGTATCACTGTAATTGAGAGTCCTGTTTTGTAGATGCACTGGGATTCCTGGATTTTTCTTTTGGAACATGAACTTTATCTTCATTATGTACACACTTAAATTCAGTGAGTTTTCTATATATCCATAAAAGCCTATTAAGAGGGTGGACCATGAATTTTCAACCAGGGTTATGTGAATGTGAATCAAGTTGAAGTCTGTGGGAGCTTTAAACTCTTTTTTTTTTTTTTGCCCACTCATCTCTTGCGAAGTCTTGAGGAATGCTAGTCAATGAATAGAAGGAAAATAGGATATTTTCTGATTGCACAGGAAGAGGATTGAGTTTTAAGAACCCAAATAGAGAATTTCTCATCTCTATTTTATTCATTCAAATAATTTGTTGATTTCTCATTTTGGTTTTATTTTCAGTTTAATTTAAAGATGTTAAGATGAGCTATTAAATCAAATTTTTGTATTTTATATTACTCAGCTATTTCAAGTTTAGGAGAACTTTTAGCAGCTGTTGATCTCATAATTTAGAAATTAGTTCTTTGACTTCTCCCTGAGAAGGACTACCTCCATCCATAGCATGTATAGGGCAAATGATTGCACATTCCTATCAGTAAAATATTTTGAACACTCTCTCCAATATGTATATATTTATAAAATATATACACCTACTACTGTATATATCATCTATTTGTCATTATAAACTATAGACAAAATAGAAAGTAAAAATGGATGAGAAAAAGACTAAGTGAACTCTTTTGAGACTTCATTTTATTTATTAATGGTACAAAACATAGTTCTTGCCTGCATCCCAGTGCATTTTCTGGCACACTGTGTGGGATGAGCACACCCTTCTTTGGAAGCTGCTGGTATAGGTAAACAGGGGAGACCAGCTTCATAACATAATACGACCTTTATGCAATTAATGTGTACATTGCATCTATCTTATTTATTGAGTATACTAAATTGAGTCTGTTTTGTTAGATGCTATAAATGTAGGTGTTAGAACATCTTCTGTCTAACCAGAGTTACACAGAAAGCCTTTTGTGACAAGGGGGAAAAGGGATTTTTTCATACTTGTACGCATTTCAGCACACAGGGCTGGGAACAACATTGTGGTGTGAAGCTTCTCAATGAGGCTGTACACAGCTTAGGGGAATTTGGTGCATGGTTAATTTGCTTGGAACTGGACATGACCAGGCAGAGCATTGACTGTGTTTTAGGTTTACACAGCTTGTGCAATAATTTATACATCTATTATGGTTATAAGAACCACAGTATTATGGTTATAAGAACCACATTTTTAAAATGAATTTCCAACTGTACATTCTCTGCAGAGTAACTTTTATCCTTCCTATACACTAGCAGTGACTTTTCTCCTTTCCTCTCAGAACTCCAGGATTTGAGTCTCTAGCTTTTCACTGGTCTCTGATGACCTAATTTATTACTCAAACTCTGAACAATATCCATTCTATTCTGACATTGTGTCACTGAGGCAAGGTCAACTCCCTAGAAAACTTTCCAATTTCTTGTGATGTAGCCAGTGCCAGAAAATCATAGCCTATGTTTTTCATGTTTTTTAACTCTTCCATGAATGTCTGGATTATGAGCTGCTATTTGTATGCTAATGAATATCCACTTTAAAGAGTCTGTTCTTATTTTAGTCTTCTTGTAGATGTTTTTACACCAAAATGAGCACTGTGGTAATGCTACAGTAATCAGAGACCAGTCTCCTGATGTTTGGAAATTTTTGTAATGACTATGGTTTCTGTGGCTTTTCTTTTTATATTTTAAACATAATTTTGTTATTGTTATTTGTCTTCTGGTATGGTGGGATGCAGTAGATCAGTGTTTATAGACCATTTGGATCTAAGTTTGGAGGTTCATCTGGCTCACCGAACCATCCTGAGATAGCTCAGTCAAGAGCCTAGTTGTGAGTGGGTGATGAGATGCACCTGTGTGGCAAGTTGGCTTGTTGATGTCCTTATTGGCCTGCTGGGCCAGCCTGTCTTCACTGTCAGACCAGGAAACCTCAGATAACAGCATTCCTAATGTGTGGCTCAAGAAGGCACAAAAGGTTAAATGGGAATGAATCTCAGCTGTTGTGGTTTAATCCCAGCCAGCAACCAATTACCACACAGCCACTCACTTCCTCATCAGTGGGACTGGGGAGAAAATTGGGAGGGTAAAAGCTGGAAAACTCTTGAGTTGAGATAAAGAACCTTAATAGAGAGCAGAAAGCCATGCATGCAAGCAGTGTAAAACTAGGAATTAATTCGCTACTTCCCATGAGTGGGCAGGTGTTCAGCCACTCCCAGTGGAGCAGAGCCTCACCACATGTAACAGTATGTCCCTCCCTTCCTCCTTGTTCCCTCCAGCTTTTTACACTGAGTATGATATTATATGGTCCAGAATATCCCTTTGGTCATTTGGGGTCACCAGGCCTGGCTGTGTCTCCTCTGCTTCCTGTGCATCCCCAGCCTCTTTGCCAGCGTGGAAGTGCACAAAAAAAAAAAAGGCCTTGGCTCTGTGTAAGCTCTGCTCAGCAATAGCAACATCTCTACATTATCAACACTATGGTCAGCACAAACCCAAAACAAGCCCCATACCAGCCACTGTGAAGAAAATTAGCTCTACCCCAGCTGAAGCCAGCACATCAGCTTAAATCTCCATTATTCAGTTGCTAGAAATTTTAAGGATGCTGATGTCCCTGGCCAGTGTCAGCTTTACTACTTCTGTGGTCTTCAGAGCCTTTGCATAACAGAAGCACAGCCAGTGTTTCTCAGAACATATTGCTGTTTTGTCTGATGGTAGTCAAGTAGTTAGAAGTCTAGGAGGAGCTCTTTTCTCTGCCTTATGCTACTCTCTGTTACTCCATGTTAGAGTCCAGTCTGCTTTTTGGAAATATCCACAGTAGGTGCCAGAGCAGAGAGTCAGTTCACTGATGTCTTCAGATTGTAACAGTGCATGAGCAATGACACCCTAGTGTCATTGTGGTCAAATTAATCCTGTTGTCCTTAAAGGTGGGTAGGGCTGTTCAGCTGACACCTGAAGGGTAGAATACAGTCTGGAAGGATCCTGTAGCAATAAAGATGCTTGCTGTTCATTTTTACCTGTCCTGTCTTGAATTCTTGGTCTATTGAAAATGGGTATGTTTCAACAACATTAATACATGTTAGTATTACACATACTCAGGCACATGAAACGCTGTACAGAAGGGTAAGTCTTACAAACCCTGAGAACATAGGAAGGGTAGTTTTCATCGGACACTGCACCTTGATGTCAGTATTCCTACTTTGACAATGGCAACTAAGAAGTTATTCAGGACTGCTTAAATTAATACCTATAAAGTTTTTTATACTACAGCACACTTGTTTTATGCAAGGGTGCTAACTTGTTACCCTTCTAAAGCCAGCTTTTCCTGGTTATTTTATTTCTGAGAAAAATAAATACCAATACACTAGAAATCCAAAGAAATGTCTTGAGTAGCTTTTTTGTATGTGTTAGCGTTATTATCAAAGGTCTGACCCTGGCCATTTGCAAGGTATTAATTCCTGATAAACAGCAACTGGTGGGTTTTTTGTTTTTCTTAGTATACTGAGTCTAAACCTAACTGCTATGATATACTCAGTGTATCAGGGTGATGTCTTATAACGTCAATAAATTTGCCACCTATGTATGATCAGTGTAGGAGTGACTCAGATGACTCCTTAGCAGTGTCTCCTTGCCTCCCAAAATAGTGTCTGAACCATCTCAGATACTGGGAATATTAGAAGCAGAGTTAGCAAGGATTGACTAAGAATCATGCCTGTTAGTAAGAATCCTCCTGCCAATCATTTGCAACTACCATAATTTTTGCTATACCCTTTCAATATTGAGAAAGCACAGCTTTAGTCCATTTTCCATGCTACAACATCCATTTAATTTTTCTGCTAGTATTTGAATATTCTAAGACTTTTTCATCCATTCTGTTCTTTCTAGACTGTAACAATAAGAGTTTTGTTGGCAGCTGTTGGTCAGATGGTGATCATATCAGGCACCTACACAACACCTACACCTATGTTGCATTTGACATGGCTGAGGATAGGTGGCTTATTACATGAGTTTGGAAAGATCTGATACAGTGCCAGTGAGACTTCCATCTCATTGGGACCCACAATGAGAGATGAATTAAATACCTGGAGACATACTGGATGTCTCTTGGTTGAACTTTGTGAACACGTCTTCTTATCAACATCCAACTCTTCTTCCTGAGCTGTTTTAAAGTAGTGAGTTTAAAACTTAGGAAGACAGATGAGTAGTACAGTGAAATTATATAGTGCATGTTCTTTCTGGATTTCTTGCTGATCATGATACTCACTCAAAAAAATATATTTCTCTATAACATATTGCAGCCTTGTCCTTTATGATCTGAATTAGCTCCCCAAATTTCAGTATCAGTATGTTCCATAGTTGACAGTGTAGCCTCCATTAGCTCCAAAAAACATGCGTGATGCAGACTGGAATAGCACCACAAGCTTGCTTATTTTGGCAGTTATTTGGTTTGCTTACCTGGTTAAATAGCAGTATTTATGATTCCATTCCCAGGTGGGGGTGCATTCCTTTTTTTAAAGGTCCCTTGGTAATATTAGTTGAAAAATATAAGGTAAATTCTAATGGAGTCAGTAACCATATTAATTTGCAATAGCTGAGAACCCAGTTTAGTGGCTGCGTGGTTTTTAAACATACAATTAGGTTTGAGCTAGGTTCCTGTTTAAATTTTCTCCCTTCAGTGTTGCAGATTTTACCTCTTTCTGGAAGAAGCATCTCAAGTGCTTTTAGTATCATGTTCATGTAACTAGGTCAGTCAAAGGAGCTGAGCATCACTTCACTGTTTTCAACAGTAACACCACTGAAAAATACAGAGGTGTTTCAGTGCTTTTGGAGCAGAAAAAATCATTCTTACATGTGGTGCTGGAGCTCTTGCTATCAGATCTACTTTTTAAAATTGCTTTTTCTTGTTGCAATGGAATATTTATATTAAAAGTCAAAATACAAACATTAGGATAAATTCAGAGGTGAATGCATATGTATTGTACTTCTAAGGCCACTTAAAGATTTTCTTTTCTCCCTTTGCATCCACAAGCACAAGTTTGTGATATCAAGATTATCTGAATGCTACTAAAGTAATGAAATAGTTCATTTTTAACTTGCAAATTCTTTACATAACACCTCTGAATTACAACCAGAAATCTGAAAAGAGTTTTGGACCAATTAGTTAAAAAGTTGAGGTACCACAAGTTAAGAAAAAAAGGTATGGAAGAGTCTAAACCAGGGAGATAGCATCACTACTGTAGTTCACACTTCTGTGCCTTTTTTAAGTTACTGTAAGAGTTGCCGCAATTAGAAGTGGAAGTAAGTTTAGAGCAATTTTGCAGATCCATATGTGGCACCTCTGGGTTTCAACTTTTATCTAAAGCTTGTGGTGTTTCAGAGCACTGTATTATAAGAATGTTGCATATGGTAGTGTGACAATTTGTACTCAGTAGGTCTGTGTAGGAGTCCCTGTGCTTTCTGTGTACTTAGTAACAGGGTGGATGAAAGATGCCCAAACAGCTGGGGGCATGTAGTAATGCTGGATAACTACAGTACTCAGAGACAAAATTAATCTGCTCTTTGTGATGCATCCAGTGGAAATACTGTAATCTACATAAGCAGTTCAAGGTTTTCCTTGGCAAGCCTATTGGTGTGATTGAATAGTGCTTACGCTTGAATTGTTGATAGCATATAAGTAGAAAAAGCAAAGGGCGGTGAGGGAAACTCATATATTCCCTGAGGTGTAAAAGAAAAGGAATTTGGAGAGTCTGATGAGGAACATTTCAAAACCCATCTTCACTTTCTCTAACACTGGTTACAGGAAGGGAGTTTCCTTCCATCCTAAGGGCTTGTTTGGGTAAGCATGGGCTATTTTTTAAGGATTAGAAGGCTTTAGGTGCTTGGAATTTGTTATGTGACACGTTGTTTTGATTAAATGAAAACATTTGGACTTGATTAAATTAGTTTATCTGGAGCTGTTTGAGGTTGTTTGAGTATTGAAAACAAATTAGATTATGCAATTACATGAACAAACTGTATTTATCAGTGGTTTCCTAGCTGCTTTGTTGATGATTTCATGCCCTGTACTCGTGTTTCCAAGCCATCGCTGTGGCAGCTTTATTGGAATTCATCTTGCAAATGTTCTTTTTCTATGTATTGAGCTATTCAGAGATTCCCTGTGGGGAGATCTTGATGCACCTTACCTGCTTGGCTCATTTTGAACATTGATACCCAGCAAGCTGTGCCAGACTAGGAAGAGTTAATGATTTTGGATGCCAGAGGAATCAAAGCTTGCTATTACCAATTAAATGCCCAAGGATGGGAAGAATATTTAAAGTGTTTGTGTTTTCTTAAACCTGTCTCCACATTTCTAAAGGCTGTGTCTTCATTTATAGTAAAAAAATAATTAAGCTTGTTCAATCATATGTTGGCTCTTCCTTAAGAGACCATTGAGAGATTTAGTTTACAGTAGACCTAAGTGAGGAAATTGTTGCTTTCTCAGATCCATTAATACTTCCTTTGCTTAGTTTGTAAGATACCCACATGTGAACTGGAATTTCTTCTCATCCTATGCAGACCTATCTTCACATTTTTATCAAGGTCTGACCTAGAAAGTTTCACTCCATAATGGATACTTGTATTTCTTCTACTTTTTTCTTTTTGGAGGAAATGGTAACTGCCCAGTGAGAATCAGGCTTCAGTGTACCCTTGTTCTGAACGTCAGTCGAGAACTTATGTGCAAACCCAGGGTCTTGAAATGGTTTCTCCCAAAAAGCATGGGTCTCTTTTTTGTCAGAAATTTCCCTTATGCCTCTGGCCATATGCCGCCATTCTGTTTAGGTTCTTTAGCCTCAGTGCCAAGACAAAACAAAGCAAAAAACTTAGAGGAGAGGTTGAACTGTTCAAACATGCCCTAGCTTTATGTACTGTTTCTATCTTAAGTGGTCCTTTCCCTGGGGCTCTTTGTGAAACAGAGATTCCCAGAGCCTTGTCAAGGAAAAGCAGGGTTCCTTCCTCGGCCTTTTTGAGGGCTTATGCTCCTCCAGCTCACTTTTCTCAAATGGTCTATGTGTATATTCCACTTCTAGTGAAGCTGTGTGCCTGTGTAATAATCAAATGCAGCTGCTTTTCCTGGCCATAAACTACCTGAAGAAATCATGCAACAAGAGTGTGGGCTGCTTACACCTATTTAAAATAATCAGAATTTTTATTTCAGTGTTGTGTGGGTTCTTTTCTTTATTTTTTATTTCATCTTTTGAGTTTTTTTTTTAAGTTCTCATAATATTTGCTGTTTGAGATTGTCAAGTTTTCAGTTGAGTCTGGAGATTACATCCTATTTGTTTTTGCATGGCTGATTTGAGCTTACAGTTGTATATTTCAAAATTTTTATTACAGAACTTTATATTCTCAGAATAGATTTCATGTATTGTCACTTAAACTTCCTTCCTCATACATTAGGCCAGAGATATAAATCAGTATCATTTAACTGAGTGATGTACACCACGTGATAATATTTGAAGCTTGGAATTTTTATTTCCTGTTATGTTTAAATACTGAGGCATTAAATATTCTTAATTATTTACCTCATACTAGACCTTTTATTGTCATTTGTTTACACTTATTTGCACAAATTGTTTGGGTGAATATCCAAAGCAAACAGTTGTGAGAAGGAATATGAACCAACTCTTTTCTGTTGGCATCTTCCTTCCCAGTATTTTTAGCACAAACTTGTTGCTCAAAAACAAAGCTTTTCATATGCCTATTCATTCATTACCCACCAGATTCCTGCAGGAGAGGAACACGTGAAGAGTGCCTGGTGGTGCTGAGATACCCATGCAATTTGGCCTTCTAGATGCCTTCAATTGCTTTATAGGAATTGCTTTTAAGTAGCACAGAAGAAATTTATTTATTTGGGTTGAAATTCTGGATATATTTGTGTTGTTTAAAAGGTGGATTTTGCATGTTACCTTGTTGCCTTGACCCTGAAGAGAGGGAGAAGAAAATCTATGGGGTAGACCTCTTGCACTCAAGGAATTCCACAGTAAAACTATTTTTGCTAGCCTTTGTTCCACTGTACTTCCTTCAAACACCAACCTGCTCCCTCCTTAATGCTATTTCATGTTCTTTCATTGTGTGATTTTGCTTTGCATGAAAACCACCTTGGTGTTCAACCTTGTTCAGGCACATCTTTAAAAGCACTATAATTCTTTGTATGTTGTCTCTATTACAATGCAGCCGCTTGTTTATGGTACCAGAGAGAGAGAGGTGTCTGTCATGCTTTAGCCACTGCTGTTGTCAATCCTCCTTCATTTTGCTCTGAAGTAACAGCAGTTCTGTAAGGATGTCTTTTATACACTCAAATGAACTCCTGACAAGGGTTTGGACCCAAAAAAGTAAGGCTTGTGCTGTCTTGGGTAGTCTTCCAAGGTTGACTTAGTACCATTAGCACAATGCTACAGCTTGAAGTACTTTCAGTCAGTTTATATTAAATGTAAATATAAGATAAGACAAGAAAAATGTCAAATATACTTTTGCAGAACACAGTGAAGAAACAATTCTGGCAGTTTGCATTGTGTGTGGATCTGTGAGACAGTCAGGCGTTGGCATTCCAAACCCTGTCCAGGCAATGTGAGGGTGCCCTACGAGAAGCTGGGCTGAGTGCGCTGTTTCTTGAATGTGTTTCCTGGCCCAAGGGAATTACACAGCTGGGTTGGAACTCTTTGGGCTGCTGAGTGCTTTGCTTTGTCTTCTTGCAGCACACAGCACACAAGTTCCTTTTCCAACACTAACCTTCTATGCTTTTCATAACAGTAATACCCTGTGGTTGTTCAGAGGTCACAGCAATTGGAATAATGAGCGCTAGGTTCTTAATTACCTTGAATTATCTACAGATTGTCATTTTTATTATAATTCCTTACAGACCAAGCAATACCAATCTAGCAAAATGCCATGATTACTTTAAAGGGTCTTATTTTTTAAAGTCAGAAACTTATCTTAGATCTTAAATGCATACTGAGCTGTATTTCTCAAATACTGTTTGATTCCTAACAAAAATTACCATTGTTTGTCTTGAACAAAAACTCATGGTATTTTTCCTGTTATTTTCACATCATTTAGTTCTTGGAAATTTGGACAGCTCATTTACATTGTGATTGACTGTAGCGTCCCACATATTTTTCAGAAAGTGCTGAACCATGCCTATTACTGCGTATATCTCTGAGTTGAGAAATAGTTTTCATTCGATGTTGATGTTTTTCATGTTTCATCTGATAATTTATATTGCTGTAAATGTGCAAGTGCTAGCTAGCACAGAAATAATTAACCTTGTCTTTATATTGGCGTTACGAGGTTTTAATGCTTTGGAGTTTGTCTATGAAATAATTTCAGTAGAATCTCTTGATATTTTTATGATCTTTATGTGTGGATAAAAATTAGCTTATTTTATCTGAGAAATAAATGTTAAGCAAAAATCTAGATCCTCTGCAAGAAATAGTATTCTAGAAATAGTTTTCTAGAATAGTCACAATTTCTAGAGAGCAGCCAAGACTTGAAGTCAAAATGGAAAATTTGTCCCCACTACTTTCTATTCTCAGATGAGTTTTTTCACAGACTTCCAGGAAAAGGTAAGTAGTCCAGGATTTTCAGAAACAGGAGGCAAATAAGAGTATCTGTACCAAAGTGTGAATAACATAGGTGGCCAGACACCATATTAGTTTAGTATCTTGCTTAATAGCATGATGAAATAAAATAGCTGGGATATCTAAGGGAAGAGTTGCTTTCTGTTTGTCATGGAGAGAAGATGCGAACGAGGCAGAGGTCAGAGATCATGAGGAGGGGAAGGGAAGTGGTTCCTCAGATGTCTGAATGAGGAATGAAGCTTGCCAGCTCTATTCCTTTCCCCTTCAACTTGTGTGTGATACCAGGTCAGATAATACTAAAGCTAAAGTCATTAACAAATTTTTTATTTCTGTTTTCATTTCAGTTATTTGCCACCTTCCATGCATGAATGGAGGCCAGTGTAGTTCTAGAGATAAATGCCAGTGCCCTCCTAATTACACTGGGAAACTTTGTCAGATTCCCGTGCAGACTGCCAGTTCTCCAAAACTCTACCATCACCCACAACAGGTGAACAAGGCTGTAGGATCACAAGTTATCCACTCTACTCATACTTTACCACTGACAATGTCTGGACAACAAGGTGTAAAAGGTAACTTCTTTCTTAATAAAGATTTTTAACTTGTTGGTTTTAATTAATTATTTTGAGTGTTCAACCAGTAACAATAATGCTACATCTACATATATCAAATATTGACACCACAACTTGAATCATGAGCTCACCAGAATGTGAACATATTTTCCTCAATGACTGAAATAATAAGAAATAACAGTGTTATTGAAAAGAGTTGGTAGGTAAATTTATTTTGCTTTATGGTAGAATTTAATGAAAATTGCAGAGTCAAGGAATAATGCAGAGGATTTCTTCCAGAAGTGTAGACCTGTTCAAAAAGACAGTGATTGTGGTTGAACAGAGTCCATAAATTGCAGTGTGCCTAGACAGCAAGTTGCAAGTTATTCCATGGTTACTAATGGAGGGAAGAAACCGTGCTTTTCAACATAAAAAATGTTAAATCTAATGTAAAACTAAAAATACAAGCTGTGTTTATCTTATACGTCTCGATAGTCTTACAAGTTAATTTTGTGGTGAAATTTTAGTTAAAAACTTTTTAGTTAAAAAGGAAACCAGTGATGTTAATCAAATTTTCCCAGTCAAAGAAAGTTCATTCAGCTTCAGATTACTGTTTCCTCTCATACTTTTGTTGTGAGGTGAATACTTTTGATGACTTTGAAGAGAAGTGTTGAATTTATTTCTTATGTGTCCTATAAGTCCAGGTAGCATTTTATATGAGTGAAATCTTGTCCATATAAAGTGACCCCTGCAACTCAGATTCTCAACATATGACCAAATGTGAATTTTGTTTGCTTGTTTGATTGATTGACTAATTTTTGCCAGACTGATTTTTTTGTCAAGTGTAATTTTAAAATTACCTCTCCAAGGTTGGTATCTCTGAGTAAAAAAAAAAATATATAGGGAAAGATGTGAAGAGGCTTAGTTACTGGCAAATAGTTTCTGAATAACTTTGCTAAAAATATTTGTGATAAATATAATCTAAGGTAGTAATTCTGTATTCAGAAAGGGACATAGCTGGGAAGGAACTGTTGACAGTATCCTGGAAATGCAATGTTTTAGAAGTACTTTTGAGTATCTCCTCCATCTGAAGAAGAGAATATAATTACCTAAACATTTAGCAGAGCATCAGTTTATTTCTCTGCCTATGTAATTCCAGATGAATTAGTTTTAGACGATACAGTGGACGACAATCCCCAAATTTTTAAGACAGTTATTTTTCAGATTCTCTCCTAAAATGCACTATAGGTTTCTCATTGCTAAAGAGTCTGACCTCTTGGATATTTTTTCCCAACCTTCAAATCCTCATAGGAATCATTAGCAGTAACAATGCCTTTTCTTCTCTTTGCGTGTCTAAATGAGGATGTTGGATTGTTGAGAGACAAATCTTTTATTTCTTTAAAGGAAAGAATAAAACAATTAATCCTGAAATGGCTGGCAGAAATAAAAATGAGCACATCTAGGCAGTGATCCAAGACCTGGAGAGGATTGTGATAATAGTACTGTAGGGGAGAACCTAGCCTAAATTTGATGTTTTCAGCATCTGAACATCTCTGGATGGATTGAGACACTAAAGCAGAGAAATTCAGTGATTTCTTTTAAAAAACTATATTTTTGAATCACTATTTCTTTTGAATCACTATATTTTTTAGATTTAGCAGCTAGAGAAAGTAGTTGAAGGGATCCCTCTTCATACATAAAAATGTTGGGGTGAGTTTTGTTCTTTTTACAGACAGACTAGGCTGTCTTGTCCTGCCCTCCAAACCCAGTCTTAACAGCCTGAAAAGGATCTCACTGCTTCTGCTTATAACACTGAAGCTTTCCCCTGTGGGTTTGCCTCTAGCAGACCTCATGTAGCATAAATTTTGCTTGTGGGTTGTTTTCAGCTACAGGCAAGATCTTTACCCTACCTTTCTGCCATCTTCTTCCTGATGTTTCTAAGTATGTTGACAGTTTTCATAAATGAAACTATGGAGACAGTGTAAAAATAAGTCTGTTTCTTTTAAGGAAGTACTATGTGAGACCAGTTAATACTGATAATGTACCTAGAGAAATTAAAACAATGTCAAAAACCAAAAGCACTTTCTCCAAAATATTATAATTTTAAAGTATCTCCAATAAATGAAATATGCCTCCTGAAGAGTGGAGCTGAAAATACCTAATGAAGTTCGAAGGAACAGTTCAGACTTCAGGAGACAAGGAGAAAATCCAGGAGACTGAACAATCCAGTGTGCATTATAGAGATAGGTGTGTCAAATGGTATTTTTTGGTTCTTGCCCTTTGGAAGGGGTGCTGCCTCTGATGGATTATGTGGCCTCAAGTAGCCTGTGCAGTACTTGCTGACGAGAGAGGCCCAGCCAGACACAGGAAATGCTAACTTAGTTATGTAGCTTACAAACTCCAAAACCTGTTACATACCTCTCCTCCCTGCCCACCCCAATAATTATTTGATTTACTTTAAAGGGCATTTTGTGTTCCAGTGAAAAGAGGCTTAAGGGTCGCAAGCAGTTCTATGCAGATTGCATGGAGGGTCTCAGTCTACATACCCAGACTTAAAACTACAACCATATTTAAAAACGGAAGTGTCTGAAAATAATTTCTTCCCCCTTTATCTGCCAAACCCTGAATTCAAAGTTCAACAAAGTGAGTGGTGATTTTAGATGGTTGAGATGCTGGCAGCTCTTGCAGGGGTGAACCTGGGACTTGGCAAGTATATGAAGATGAAGAGATTAAATCTGAAACTTCTTCTGTGTTCCAGAGAAAGATGATGGGTCTGAAAATGAAAATAAAGCTTACTATATATTCAAAAATAACCTAGTAAAGTATGAATTCTGGAACTTTGAATGGGGTTCTTATTACACAGTATGACCACAAATGTTAATGTCATACCAGCCAATTTGGACATCCATATTTATCTAGCAGTCTTTACAGCAGTCCAGCTGTCTTTACAATCCTATAATGTTGTTCTTTCCTTCATGAAGATTTTTAATTTTCTTGCTTTGTTAATGAGACTCAATGTGTTCTTTAGCCTTCCTTCTAATGCTAAAATTTGGGCTTCATTTATATTTCAGTCACTTCAAGGCACTCTGTAAAAATTCTGATGTACAAAAAAGAAATGTCATAGAGGTGCCTAAGATGTCTTTTTCACATATTTTGTTACCAATTTCTCTTATGTGTTTTTCCTTCAATTATTTTAGTGAAGTTCCCTCCTAATATAGTGAATATCCATGTGAAACATCCCCCTGAAGCCTCAGTTCAGATCCATCAAGTGTCAAGGATTGACAGCACATCAACAGGACAAAAAGCGAAAGTACCTCAGCCAGTACATCCACAGGTCTCTTACCAAGGTCTTCCGTATCAGAAGGCCCAGAAAGGACATACAACTTACACAAATCAACAACCCATTCCTCATATGTTTCCTGTTTCAGTTAAAACTCAGCTTGGGCGCTGCTTTCAGGAGACTGTTGGGACACAGGTAAGAAATGTTTGCTCAGGATTGTTGAAACAGGTAGCTTTAAAACTCTATTATAAAGGAATAAAAAAAAATTCCAACATTTGGAGGTAAAGGACACATTTGACATTCTTTTCTGCAAGAAAATTATTTTGAGAATGCAACATTTTTATTAAGTAACATGTTTCTGAACCTCTTTCTCCTTCAAGATAATGTCTTTATTTTCTGTGGACTTGTGTCCCTGACATTTTGGTTTCAATTATTTTTTCCATAGCTTTTTCTCATGGAAATTCCTATTCAACAACTTTATATGTTTTACAGTATTTTAGACTAATGTTTTGAATCTGTTGAAATGTGACTATTGAATCGAGTAGAAAAATCATGAAAGCCAACTGATTGTTCACTAGAACATTAAAACCTTAGTTCACTTAAGAATAGTATGTTCACATACTGTTTTTCATATGACTTTTCAAAATTGTGTATCTTCCTTCAGTCCTAAAAGCATTCTAACACATATTTTTATATTTGTATATATATTAGAATATATATAGAGAGACAGAGATTATAAGGATATGTGAAAAGATGATTAAGAAGTCAGTAAAATCCTGTAATTTATTGCTAATTACCTTTCTGAAATTTGGCTTTTTAGATCAAATGTCTTTAAGGTGAATGCATGCCTCAGACTGAAATAATGTGTGAGGTTTCAGGAAAAATCACTCATTTTGGGAGGTAATATTAGAGAATAAGTATGTTGTTATTCAGACTAAAAAATACTTTATCACTCTCATTGAAGATGTGAATTTTAAGTATATCACAAGGGTTGCTTTGCTTTTGGTCCTTCCATTATAAACACCTAAAGTTAGCCAATTTTCAAACATCAAATATTATATCTATTTCCTGTATATTTCACAAATACTTGTTAGATATTGGCAGCAAAATTATCCAAAGAATTCACTGGTACAGAGCATGCCTTCCCCTCAAAGGTACATCACCCATTGCTTCTGAGATGTAGGACTGGAGCAAAATGCCCTTTACAAGTGTTTCTTCTGGCTGTTTTTTCCAGCTGTCAGTGAAATTTTTTAAAGGCTCTTAAGTTGTGTGCAACCCCTGCCTTCACCCCACAAATAAAAGAGGGAAGAGACCTCTGCCTTACTCGCAGATGGGCAAGGAGTTTGGAAAAGATCAGTAAGGGGGAACAGACAGGAGCAGAAATAGGATGCAGTCAGAAGCAGGGTGAAAGTTGACATAGTTGTCAGGTCCTAAGGTACTGAACTCCACCTGCTATGGGCAGAACGTTGAACTTGAAATCAAAGTTCCTTAGTTTCAGTCTCCTGCCGTCTCTAACGAGTTGACATGAGGATGCTTGAAGGTAATCCATTCTGCAAAATGCAATGAAAGAAGTTAATTTAAATGTCATCACACACCAAAGATTTTTTTAGAAGACCAGAGTTAAGCTTGCATATGGAACATTAAAGGCTAGACTTTACTAATTTTCAAATGATTGGTTTGATATCTACAGTTTTAATTTACACTGGTGAGTTCTTTGTGCTTGTCTGTTTCAAGCATATTAAAACTTCTTTTTTTTTTTTCAACAAGTGTTAAAGCACATGGTCAGATGAAAACAATTAATCTAAATCAGGTTCTTTCTGTCTAGATTCACATGTAAAGCTGTTCTCTTCTGCAGATATTTTTTGGGTATTAGGTTTATGGAAGGAGACTTCTAGTGATCTCAGCATCTGTAGTTTAAAAACAAAATAAAAAGCCATTGTTATTCTAGAGAGAAACTGGTACTGAAGTTGCTTACCTTGATGAAGGGAACACATGGCAAAATGTCCAGGAGAGAAGCTGGCTATGAAGTCATGTCTGCCTATGCTTGTTCATTCCTCCTTGTGTAACTGCTGAGAGGAGCTGGACTGCTCTCTGAAATGATCACTGCAAGAATTTCAGAAATACTGTCTTCTGATCTCCCCTTCTTGTTGTGGCACTTCAAATTCAAGTCAGTTCCAGGTTGCTGTGTTGGGGTATACGTTCCTCACTTTCCAGTGGTTTGCTGCATGATGCTTTGTGCTTCCCTTGCAAACTGCTTTAAAAGGTGTTGCAGAAAAGGTCCATACTTGTTACAGCTCTGTTCAGAAGGGCACCTGAGTTAGAGTTGTTTTGGTATCATGAAGTGAAATTTGATGGATTATAGTGATACTTTGAAAAATCATCTTAAAGAAAAATCACAACATTGGAGACAAAAGAAGGGTATTTTGATAGATTAATGGTTTTAATTAATTTGTTTTAATTATTTATATGGTTTAATAAATAACATTAATGATGAACACTAGGAAAGACTTTTGAAAATTATAAGGATTGTCAATTTTTCAGTGCAATCAAAAGTCTTACATATGGATTCAAATGTGATTCAAATGCTGCTTAGTATTTCTGATCAACAGATATTAGTTAACCAACATCTTAAGTGGGATAAATTTCTAGGAGACAGTTTATTTAATACTTTGTTTCAGCACTGTGTTTTACAGGAAACATTTGCTTTGGTTTGAGCAACACATTTCTGTCTGCTGTCAGACTTAGTAGAATACAAAATAGAGCCAATTGATAGGTGGCAGCTGGAAAATTATCAACATTGTATCATGGTCTAGACTCTGACTGCAAATCATTAAGCGTTTGCTTCATTCAGACATGGGCATACACTGATGGGTACTTGACTTTGAGAATATGCATACAAGTTTTAAAAACTGGGCTTAGATAATTGATGAGTTTTTCATTATGGGAAATATTAAACAAAGGCATCAAAGTTTTTGAATCAGAAATCAGAACAGCAAAATATGTTGATAGCCTTTAAAGCCTAACGTAACCCACTGATGCTACTGTATGCAATACAATCATAATGTAGTGTGGAGGTGATGACAGCAGTACTATGCCTGTTGAAATTATTCATTCAGCTGTATAAGCATCCCTGTAGAACTTCAGATTCTCCCTTTCCTGGGGAGGTAAATTTCAGGTATTTTCTTTTTTTGACAGCTGTATTAAATGAACTTTGCTATTTATCTTCTTTAGGCAGGAGAAGTGATACAATTTTGTGCTTCATACTGGTACGTTTTCCTCTTAGAGCACTTTTAAAACTTATTTTATCTAGAATAGTCTTAAAAATACCATCTCATAAAATTAAATAACTGTCTGGAATTCCTTGAAGCTCATGGTTTGGCTTCTGAAGTTCTTAAACAAATAAACTGTCAGAAATTGGTGTGGATTCGTTTCCAGGATTAATGGTTCATTTGCAGTAGTTTCTTTGCAAGATCAGTACTCTGAAATATCAGAAGATTAAAGATGTATCAGATACCAAAAACACCAAACATTGTTTTAATTACTCAAATAGAAGAAAGCTGGATAATTTTTACTTGCTTATGAAGAATGTTCTGCTTAAGCCAAAACAAATTCTTTACCAGTTCTTCTGGAAAGTCTGGAAGTATTTAAGTTTCTCTCCTCTGCTTATGAGGCAATTCCTGTTAGTGAGCCAGTGCTATATGGGATAACACTCTTCATTTGTAGCAACCTGTCATTCAGGTGGTCCACAAGCTAATTAAGTATGTCTGTTAATTGTTTCAGTAATACAGTGTACTAAGTTTGAGGTTTCTTGCTCTGTTTGTCATTCCTATAGGAAAAAAAAGAAGCAACAATCCAAGGTCTGTGCCTGTTGAATAGTTTGCAGAAAGTTAAACAGTGTATCCATTCACTTCTGCTATTGTGGTATGTGAAATGCAGTCTTTTGAGCTGAATCCCAGAGTCATTAGCTATTAGCTCAGGCAAAGCACCTATCAATTTCAATAATAGTTAATCATGTGACACTCCTTTATTTATGCCTGTATTGTGGTTTTTACTAACAGCTTGTGACAGGGATTTGTAGATGGGTCACGCAGGAGTGGGAGTCCCAGAAACCTGGTGGTCCCTTGGCCAGAATTCTCTGTGGTTGCCCTGAGAGTAATTGCCAGACTGGACTCCCTACTGCACTTTACAGGGAGCTGAATAAATTTCCTCTACAGTCTTAGCAGATGAGTTGCAAGGATATAATCCTTCCTTTTCCCTGGCATTGGAAAATACGTGCAGCGCTGGTGGCAGCACACCGTTTAGCACTCTAGGACTGTGGAAATGGGGCAAAAGCTGGAGTCTGGACAAGGTAACAAAGAGGTGATGTGGCTTGGGGTGTCTTTTGTGCACCAGCATAGGGTCAGTCAGAATTTCAGTCTTCCAGTGGGAATATTCAGTACTTCCGTCAGTTATATAAAATATTGGCATAGGAGCCCAGGCACGCATGAGGAAAAATATGTGGATTTGAAACAATGCTTTCAGTGTCTCTGATTGCTTTACCCAGTAAGAACTTTGTTTTATAGCAGTACCATGTGTACATCATACTGCTGCTACTGCTGAGCCTCTTTCAGCACAGTTGAGCTCTTTTATACCAAACCTTCATGACTTCTTTGCTTTCTGAATCAGTAAGACTTATTTCCAAATCATAAGTTTATGACAGAGATATCATTCATGAAAATCTGTACTCTTTTCCAGGAGCCCTCAGGAATACAGACTAAATTAGTTTAAAATATGTGCAGATGATGGATAGAAAGGTGTAAACCTAAGCTTAAAGAATGGCATTATCTTCATGCATAGTCAAGCATGCCTCTGTTTAGCTTTCCTGCTTGTTTTAGGCTCCTAAGTATGTGTTTGAGTTGTGTAGAATGGTGAAACAAACTAAAAAATAGTTATGAATTCCTCCAAGTGACTTTTCCAGTCACTTGTGAGTCAGAGACTGAAAAAGACTGTCTGAAGAGCTAATGAGTTTGTCTTGGTAGTAGGAAGTGTGTTAAGACTTTAGAAGTGGAAAGAAATTACCTATAAAAGTTTTTGAGACCTGTAGCAATTGAGCTTCAGTCCATATATGCTTAAGGTTGCTGAAAGGAGGGATCATCTTAAGAAAATGTAGCTGGCTAGGGAACAGTTTGTGCAGTGCCATGAATGTTTAGAGTATCTGAAGCACTACTAGATGTACCAGAGAAATCAGGGTTTAGTAGCCATAGAAGAACTCTGTTTCTGCTTGGATTAGGACTTTGCAGAGCACTCATGTTTTGTGATACATAGCTCCAAAATTACACAGATCTTAAGGCAATAGGAGAGCCCCATGTGGGAGTTGCTTTTCCTCATTGCCCAGTTTTTACAATGATCTGGATGTTAACCAAATTATCATTGATTCTTCAAGCTTTAATTCACCATAGAGGCAGGGGGAGCAGCAGCTTTAATCATTGCCAGCTTTTACTGACAGAACTGCAAACCATGGCTGCCAGATGACTCAGACTTTGGCATCCTTATTTTTGCTCATGATTTTTATATGGAAATTTGAAAAAGTTATGACCACAAAGATCATGATTTTCAGTAGAGTGCAAATACTGTAGCACCACACCTAAATTATAAGTGGGCTTTAGTCCATCCTGCTCCTTCTCCCCTCTTTTTTTTCCCCTTCTTTTTTATCTTGTTACTATTAGATGACACCTTTTCTATTTTGGGGAAAAGGGAAAAAAAAAAAGGGCGAGGGGACAGCCAGTTCATGATGACATGTTGGCTCTCATGTTAGTGGAATCATGCCTTGACACATAGGAGCTCCTGGGATGTGTCCTTGAGGTTTTGACCTTGAAGAGAAATACTAGTGTTTAGGTAATGTGCCTCACTTCCCAAATGCTCCATTTCTGAGATAATAAGGAGAGATGCAACCCTGGCCTTGATTCCTACCATTTCTTTTTGCAGAGTGGAGAGTTGTAAAACTGAAGTACAGTGGCGGGAGAAGAGCTGGGTGCAAAATGTTTTAGCTGATTCTTGATACAACTCTGAGTTGTACACAGGTACAGTGTACAACTTTAGCAAGTGGCAAGTGGCTTCTCTGTCTTTGAAGCTCTAGAAAAGGGATTGAGCATCTGTAACTATAAAGCAAAGGTAGCTGTGGTTATAAAGTAAAATGGTCCTTCCTTGGAGCATACCTACCTGGGATTGCAGGTTGAGAAAGCCAGCATTGTGTAGAGACGTAACTTGAACTCTCTAAGTTTTTAGGGTAACCACATAGAGGAGGCATTATGAGTGCTCTCCAGTTGAAAGATTTTTTGAGCTTCTGTGCAGCACAATCTGTATATCTTCTAGCTAGGGGCAGTTGGAAGAGTTTATTTCAGTTTTGAAAACAGCAGAGCTCCTATGGAAGAAGAAGTTGTACAGAATTCCTCATTTTTGCATCTTGATGGTATTTCTGAAGTACCAGGCTCGGAGCTACTTATGGGTGCAGAACTCAGTGGACTCATATGGTCATTGGTCAGCCTTGTATTAATCCTATCAGTGCCTAAGCCAGAGGAGTGCAAGACAGCTGAAAGATATGCAGTCATCTAGGGTAAGCCTGGGCCTTCATCTGAAAGATAGGACTTGCTGAGATAATCTGCTGTTTTAATACAGCCAAATACCATCCAGGGAAGGAGTATTTCTCATCCCTTGCAACACAGGAAAATTTGTCACCAGACCCACTCCAGAGAGTAATGTGAAAATATACTCCTAAATTCGCACAATAACTGAGCAGTCTGTTTGAACCTGTTTGGCCCCTCTGTTCTTTTTGTTGTTCATGTGCCATGCCAAACTGAGGCTCAAAGCACAGGTGATGCTAACCTGTATATGGGTAGTGGGCAGAGGCACACAATAGCCATGCCAAGTTGCCCTGGTGCTAAAACCTTGGACATGTGTGGCTGGCTGTCACTGAGATAGAGGACACTTCAGACTTCTCACACATCCCTTGACACAGATCTAAGCTTCATGTGCTGCACATCCTGAGCTGCAGTCTGGTGTCTAAATATTGAACTGGTGCTGCTTTTAATTTCTTGAGATACCTCAGAATGT